>BJBW01007694.1:0-30012 GCA_004320125.1 Scolopax mira
TCTCTCCATTATCTTCCCAGGGACAGAGGTGAGACTAACAAGGGGAGTCATGACAGGACTGAAGTTGGGGCAGGGGAGGTTTAGATTAGGTATCAGGCAGAATGACTTTACTGAGAGGGTGGTCAGACCCTGGAACAGCCTGCCCAGGGAGATGGTGGGGTCACCATCCCTGGAGGGATTTAAGAAACGTGTAGACTGGCACTTCAGGGCACGCTCTAGTGCCTGAGATTGTTGGGTTGGGTGTTTTCTTTTGCATTTGGTGTCGTGTGTTGGTTTTTTGGTTGTTGGTTTTTTTTTTTTTGTATGGTTGGACTTGATGATCTCAAAGGTCCCTTCCAACCATGAAGATCCTGTGATCTCTTCAGAACAGCAAATACAGCCAGACACCATCTGCTGAGCACACATTTCAGACCAACCAGAGATGTAATACCATCAACACAGCTGAGCAAGGAATACATGAATCCTGGAATCCACACCTCTGGCAAATGAGCATAAACACACCCTGAAGTAGGATTTAGGACACGAAAAGCTTTAGACTTACCCCAGAGGGCTGCTGGTAGTGCCCCAGCTGCTGAAGTCCGTGGGGCACAGCCTGGCTCTCGCTCAGGGGGGGGCTGTAGACCCGCTGGAGAGCAGGAGGCACTGGGTCCGGCAGAGACGAGTAGATGACGCTTTGCTGGCTGCTTTGGGAGTCTGAATAAACAGTGGAGCCCTGGCCACTGTCAAATGTGCTGTCGGCTGAAAGAACAATGGTTTTTTATTAAAAGCGCAGCACCTCCAATTGTTCAAGTAATGATTTTAGAGCACGGTCAACACTGGTTTACATAATTAGCGTTTTTACTACCCTAGCCCTTTCCATTATATAAATAATTTATACAACACTAGTGTTATATTCTCCAAAAGGCACATACTGCTGCTCTTAAGCCAAAACCCATCCCCATGGATTTCTGTGCACGATGATATTTTGGGCACATTGATATTTCCTTTAAAGGACATAAGGTTGACATTAAAAAATGCGGACGTTTATAGATTTTGTAGGATGAAAGGAAAGGAAAGGAAATCCCAATTGTAACGTTCATATCAGATCATGGAGCTTTTTAGAGTTAGATCTCCCAGGGATGCACAACTTTAACACCTTTTTTTTATTAGTAGCACTGAAAATTACAAAATTCTCTATACTGTATGTTTTATTAGTTTGGCAAACCATTTGAGAATAGGGCCAAAAAACCAAATAGGACAAACCCCATTTGGGAATGTAGCAATACATTGAGATGAACAGCAGATAACAAAATAATTAGCAGGTTTGCAGCTATTTAGGAGTACTCTGCAGAGCTCTGCCGGAGTCTCTCGTGCAATGAGTGTTCAGGTGACTGGGGAACTGCGCGGCCGCGGGGACTGGGCAAGCACCGCATCTTTTCTCACACAGAACTAAATCTTAACTGTACTATTGGGTATTAGAGATTTTTAAATGTCTTTTCATGAATTTCGAAGCCTGTAAACTACCGGCCCAGTTCTTCCTGAGCATAAAGCCACTGTTTTCTTCATCACAGAAATAAAATGAGACAGTCAAAGCCGTAGCTGTAAGTCCTCAAAAGACAAATAGCTTGTAACAGAGATTTAAAAGTCAAAACTGAAAGAAAACTGTATTGCAGTAACAAAAAAAATTACTTAAGTTACAGCTAAGTTTAAATGCTATTTCTTTTTCTGACACTTTCCATCTTCTCTTTTTTTTCATATTCCAAATAAGGTTTTACTTTAAAAAAAAACAAGTTATTTTTAATAGTACCCGAGATGACATTTCTCCTCAGATTCACAAACTATTCTTCCAGCTATTGTTGTACCCTAAAGTGGCAGGGATTTCTGCCACATGCACGCTTACGTTTTATTGCAAACAATTATTTAAGACATCAATGGGAAAAAAAAAAGAAAAAAAGAAAAAAAAGGAGAGGGAGAAGGGAGAAGGGAGAAGAAAAAAGAGAAGAAAAAGAAAAAGAAAAAGAAAAAGAAAAAGAAAAAGAAAAAGAAAAAGAAAAAGAAAAAGAAAAAGAAAAAGAAGAAAAAAGAAAGAAAAAAGAGTCGAACGCTGAAGTAAAAGCTGTGAGTCAGTCTCAGATTTTTATAGAACATCATCTATTACATACTTTAATTTATTAATTTACATTTTTACATTTGACCTCAGATTATGAATTGGTAGAACAGTAATTTATAGGGATTTTAGACATAACATCACTAAGAAAATGTTCAAAGACATCTGATATTTGACAATTCACTACCACCAAGCATTCGTTAAAAAATAAGGAGGGGTAGGAAATAAACTGGGGAATTTATATTTAGCATAAAATTCTGCCAACTCATGTCCAACACAACCATGAGAAGCGCAAGGAGCCTCATTGTGCCACTGGAAACAAAAAGAGCCATAATTACAGTGTTTCTCAAAGGAATTAGATAGCATGTATTAAGTATATGATCCAAAAAAATGAAATGAGATCCATTTAGCTTCAGAAAAAAAAAGCTTTGTAAATACTGCAGTATTCTGAGATTTATGCGAATATGGCCATTTCTCCTATCTTGTAAAGGTTTTTTCTTGTAGGGGCATGCTTGGTTATTTTAGTATTCAAAGCAGATTTCTGTAAAGCTATTTATACAATACCTGAATTAAAGCAGCAGTTGTCTCTTTCCTAAAGATAATGCATCTTTAACTTAAACATGCTTACATAAAAGTCCAGAACCGTAAAACAGAAGCATTATGATAATAGTTTAGTAGCAAAATATGTACATCAGATTTGATCAGAAAAACTAACTAGAAAAAAAACCCCAAACCTCTCATAAAATTTCAAATCTTCCAAACTAAAAATACCTGGCAACATTTCCTTCAAGAGATTTAAAAGTACAAAGAAGTTAAGATTTCAATACCAGAGCTTGGCTTGGTAACAAAGGATGATTTCAGGGGACAGAGGACAACTTATTTTAGGGAAATAAAAGCACTACTTCCTCATGCCTTGCTGTTGGCTGGAGATGAGTCTGGTGCTCAGAAATAAAATGAAGAAACAACAAGCTCTGCAAGCAAAGCCAGGCAGTTTCTTATTCATAGACAGACCAAAATCAGTGCCGGGAATTAAAACAGGAGATGTAAATCCATCTGCCCAGCTGACCATGAAGAGTGGACAGATCCTCAGCTCGTAGCTACCAGGGCCTGGACGAGGAGAGCAACCACCTCCTCTGACCTGCCATAACAGGGATAAAACACCTCCTTGCTTCGAGGCCACAAGCTCAGGACAAAACAGAGCCTGGAGGAACAGAGAGCACCTGCATCGTCACCTGAGGACCCAGTGACAATGACAGTGTCAGCCCACAAGGTCTGCTGCTCCCGACACGTGTGATCAAACCACAGCTGATATTTCCCTCCAAACAGGGAAATCTTGAGTTACATCAAGGAAAATCAGAGTCTGATTTTTTTTTCCTTGTTGTAGACCTGTGCACAGCTTCACAAAAAGCTTCGCACAAGCCATCAACATTGACTCACAAAACACAAGAAACTGCAGCAATTTTGCCTCAGCAAGGTCTGCTTTTGAATAACACCCCCCCCCATTACCACCATCACTTGAAAAAGCCACCAGTTGCTCTGACCATTTTGGTGACAATTCAACTTCTGCAGGCTCTGAAATGGAGTTTCCACACAAAATTAGTGTCAATCCCACTATCTAGCACAGAAAACATGTATTTTTTGTGTCTAGCAGCAGGTCTCCACGCGTTCCTATCTACAAACATATCATGTTTTCTGCATTTGCTACTGAAGAAGGAGCTAACTCTAGATAAAATACTTTTTCTTGAAAGTTTAGTTCTTTCAAAGCTTGCACATCTCTCTGAGATGCTTGTGTTCGTTGAGCTACTGTGCACACAGCAGCTCAGGCTCTCGCTGATGGGGTATTGACCCCGGGGTATTGATCGCGCTCAAGCCCCAGCCAAGACTTACATGCGACAGAAGTGACGCTGGTGGGCAGGTTTTGCTGGAAGGGGTGTTGGTCAGCCTCAGGCTCCTCTGACTCAGACAGGACATGGTGACCGGTGTGGGAAAGGTAGGTGACCTGGACCTGCTGCGCATGAGGCGTCTTCAACTTCTCCAGACACTCGGAGTCCCGGCGTTCCTCAGACTGCATCCTAGGCCAAATTCTCTCTCTTCTCCATAGTATTAACGCTACTCTGTCACGTATTGACTTTGCAACTATCTTGAGATCATTTTCATGAAAAAATCCAGAGTCAATCTACAGAGAAGGCACAAACTTAGTGAGACCATGGGCGCATGGATGGATCTGCACGTGTGCACATGCGGATTACTCTAATCTCTTCCCGAGAGAGAAAACATCAGTCTGAAATAACACGTGTATCATATCTATTCCTCACAAGAACAGGAACTCAAGAGCTTAATGGTTTTTTTTTTGAATAAAACTTCTATCTCTAATGCATTCTGAAACAACAATAGGTTGTTGTTCTAAGACCTGAATATATATTGGGTCAATTTCTTTGCCAATTACCATCCATCAAGAAGAGAAGAAGTCTAACTGGGTTCCCTGGGTTTGGTTTGGTTTTGTTTTTTTTGTGAAAGACCAGCAGAATATTCAAAAGAGGAAAGAAACATCTTTGAAAAATGCTCTTTGAATAATGCCACTGGAGTACAATATATTACCCCCAAGTCAGAATTTATTGCCTTAACATTTCCAGTGTACACTTGATACCAGAGCAAGTCAAGAAGGAAAAGATGGTAACAGAGTTTTGTCTCAAATTAACTTCTCTTAAATGGTGAAGTCAGTCAGTATTGATTGGCTTTTATAAAGAAAAAGCCTATCATTGAGTCACATGCAGACTGTTCACATTTTACTGAATTCAACCGCTCAACAGATTAATCTTTGGAAATTAATCTTTGTGCTGTTTGTTTGCATGATCTCCTACAGCATAGGGTATGAATTTTAGTTTAGCAATGACTTACAAGAGATTCATCTGCTCTCCTTACATTCTTACCATGCATATCCTACAGATTCAGAGGCACTTATATACATGAAGGAAATCCAGAGGTTTTCTTTCTTTGCCCTTGCCCAAACACCAGACAGTTTTACACCTTAGATTTTTGCTGTTTAAAGCGAATAGGTGCAAATCAGCTTAAAACACAGCTGCAGATGGATATAAGTGTTTTCCACTGCCTGTGCCCTCAGACCTTACTGACATTCCTGATCCAGCAAATGCTATTGATGGAAGGCAGTTACTAGAGAGAACCACCACACGAGTCCAGAGAACTTGTATGGTATTAACTAACGCGCCCAGTAGATTCTTCATGACAAAGCTTAATAGGAAGACATTGAAAAGCTGCCACATTAGCAATCTTTTTTAAAAACAATTCTTATTCCTGTGTCTCTATAAAGAGAACGGTTAGAGTTTAATGAAGACATGCTATTTTACAGTACCCTCTGGCTGTGAAATGTAACTTAGGTTGCAAACCCACCGGAACATTTCAGGGTTTTATTTAAAATATTTAATACTTAAAACCTGGTGTTTTGCTAATTTGGGAAAGGGAATAATGTGACAGCAGTTCGGGAGAGATTTTTTAAGTAAACTTTTTATGAGAATTATGTCCTCTTGAAAACAAAGTATTACAGCTATGGGCCATGTAACCCACAGAACTTCAAAACTTCAAATATTTCCATAGATATTTAAATGTAAAATATAACAGAAAGTAACTGTACCAGAGTAGTTTTTAAATTAACTGAGCTCTGTAATGATACATTGCTCAAAAAATATTGGACCTACTGCAAACTAACGGCAAGACAACAGAGGAGCCTGAATTTCCGCCACTAAACTTGGAGTAAATGGTGATGGGTCCTATCACAGTGAAGTAACATTGTCAAAATGTTCTCCGAGCAGAACAGGAGCGGTGATGACAACATCTTTAAATGGGATCTCTTGGGATTTAGGATATAATAGTAACAGTTCTGCAAGCACCAGAAAATTCAGACTAAGTGCTTACTGATTCTATGTTTCCATGATGTTAGAAAACCTAAAAACTGCAGTAAAGGCATCACTAAAACACAAGTTCAAGGACTATATAGCAAAAGCGGAACACAAAGTAATTTCTCTAGCAAAACCCTACAAGTTATAAACATATAGAAATTCACCAAGTTAAACTTATCTGTCAAAAAATCAAAAAAAAGCTTATTCCTAACTCAGTGCAATGGACTTGAATCTAGACCCCTATTTACATTTGGTGACAGAGCGGCTGAACACAACCTTCCTCATCCACATCCCTCCTAAGTAGCACTGGCAGAAAAGACAGAAAGAAGTGTTTTGAAGAATTCAGTGCAGAATATTTCGTGATCAAACTCGTCTAACTTATTTCAAGCTGCTGTCTGAAACTAAAGAGATTTCAAAGAAATTGAAGGAGTTTTCAAAACATAGAAGCAGAAGAGACCTCCCCTCTGGTCCGTAAGCTATTTGAACTGCAATTTCATGCATCATGGCAAAGAATATTTTTTAGTTACTAGTTCTTCCCTGTTTCCTCTTTGCTTGTAGCATTCATTCTAGAATCAATGCAAGCTTCTTAAACTCGACACCTGGAAGGGTTTAACTGCAAGTTACTTTACCAGACTCACTCCCGCTCTCCTTTGAGATTTATGCACTACTTTATATATATATATATATATGTACACACACATTTTTTTCAGGAGAAGTTTATTTTACCATTTCTTGTGCAACATCATCAGGAGTTTCCTTCTCCAGATCAAAAGTAAACTCAATGGCTCCGTTATCTTTGGGTTTTCCTTTCAGTTTCTTAGGATCTTCTACCCAGAGTCTTAAGGCAATAGAGGATTTCCTACCATGGTCTTCTTCTGCAAGTTCCACTCTTACCCCAGTATCTTCAGCAAAAAAGGCATGGCTTAATAAATCTTTAATTTCATATCTGCAATGGATATAAAAAATATTAAAATACGGCAAGTCTCAAGTCTCAAACATTTTCAAAGATGTTTGTGATATAAAACTGCTGTTAAAGGTGAGAACATTGATAGTATGTTTGGTGCTCATCATTAACAAATTTGTGTTCTTAGCAAAAAGACGTGGCATTTTCAGTGTTATTGAGGACTGCTGAAAAACTAGTGTTTTCTATTTCACAAAGGTTCATCAATATTCCTACACCATAAGCACATACTGAACCACAGAGTAGAGCTTTCCTCAATGTTTCTTGAGTATCTGAGCTTAATCAGTACTAAAAAAAGAGGGTCCCTCTAGGTAGTCAGTAGAGGTCCCTAAAAGCTGTATTTGTGAAAGTTATGAAATACTGAACAGTAGAGACATTCGGAGAGACTAGTATGAGAAGATTAGGCTTTAAAACCAAAGTTGGAAACAAGGCACAATTTGTCTACATATCCAGAGGCTAATGAGCCCAATGGAATCGGCTCCAACAGCTTGTGGTGAATCTACCACGTCGCATTCGTGGTCCATGTCCACCACAGTCCGTGCTCCATGCAGCACCTCCTGAGCAAGATTTTATGGACAGTTGTGCCAGAATGTGTGAGAATACCCAGCTCACATGTTCACAATGATGCTTTCTGACCTTATTCTTTGAAGCTGAGAGGTCAAGAGATGCAGCAACAGCATTTATTCAATTATCCTGACATTAAGGCAGATACATCCAAAGGCCAGAACAAAAATCTATGCAGCTTTGAAATCCCTGCATACACATGATTTAATACAAAACTTGATTATTTGAAACAAACCTTTCTTCTTTATTTTTGCAAATGCACTCCCCAATTATCTCCTTAATTTCAGGATCAGTAACTTTCTCAAAGCTTGCTGGCTTTATACCCTAAAAGGACAAAGAAAAAAAAAAATTTATTTTGGAAAGAAATACATTATCTTTTAATTAAGGACATTTCCCCTACATTTTACAGTCAATTCAAACCTCGGAGTAACTAATACTTTAAAGCTGCTAGTCTTAATGCTAAATTGAATTGAAGATTTAGGGCTACCTATATCTAAGTATCATTTGAGCTTCAAAATAAGCACACTAGTTTGTACATGTACTCAGCCACACACAGGGCAAGTCTCCCTTTATTCTGTACTAACCTTTGCAAACTTTACCTTTCTGACCTGTGGACTCTGAAGTCAATATTCAAGAAACAGCCAATTTTAAACTTTCAAAATTACTCTTTTCTGAAATTATTCTTTTTTTTTTTTTGCCTTAACACTCAAAATATTAAATGAATAGAGACAAATAATCATGTTTTTCTTCAGATAGCCAGTTTCAAGAACAAGGCAAAAATACCTTGGTATATTCCATATTCCTGTACCCCACAAATCTTTTGCTTTTCTAGATCCCCAACACCCCTACTCCCAAAAAACACCCCAAAACCAAGCAGGGGAGGAGGAGAAGAGCTCTGTGCTGCTATTGCGTTTCCCCAGCACATTCTTAGAATCCCATGGGGGATGAATGGCAGAGCAGGTGTAACCTATAAATCAGGTTAAATTTCTGTCAAATGTTAACATTTGACTGTGAACAGTGTTCAGTTCCCATTTTGACTGGGAACAGCGAACCTGAGTAGTGCATGTGAATATTCAGCTCGAGTGGCAGTGCAAGAAGTTACCCTTTTTATTTGTGATGGTCAGCTTAAATAACAAACAAACAAAAAAGATTCTTTTTAATAAAAGCATGTAACAACTCCACCTACTAAAACAAGATATGGATGAAAACTTGACAAAATTAATTTTGGAACAAATTATGCAGTTAGACCCTATTATGTAAGGACCCAAATGCTTCCAATAAATCCAATAAGCAGAATAAAAAAGGAATCGTTATTGCCTTTATCTAAAAAACCCAGAATCTGATTAAGAACATAACTGAGTAGTCATTGGACATTTAACTCTATTCAAATCCTTTTAAAGTTTCACCCAGAAAGAACAGTAAAATAATGGATCATGCAGTGGCAGATAGGGAGGCCTGAAGCATGGACTTTTGTCTCCCCTGACACATAGAAAATATGTATTGCAGAAAGTTTCTGCAACCATGTCACCTAAATTCAGTCAATTCGATAAATTTTATGGATAAATTATTTTTTAATAAATAAAAATTAATAAAATTAATTATGGCACCTCTTTGAGAATTTTTGAATATTCCAGCATCAGATTACATCTTTTTATTAACATTCTGTTACCATGCTAGCTTCAGCTTTGACTTTTAACTTGGATTTATTTATTTCAGGTCAACTACTCCCTTTTTGTCTTAAATTTCAAAAGTGAAATATATAATTCATAAATTTTGGAAATGAGAAAGCTAAAAAAAAAAAAAAAAGACAGAATAGTAATCCAAAGACTCAGCTTCCCAGTTTTGCCTCCCAGAGCGCTGCTGAGATACAAAAAAATCATTCTTGTGGGAACAAACCAAAATAATCCCTACATGTGAGTGAGTGGCTGGCTGCGACCCACTAAAAAGAATTATTTGCTTAAGCAAACCTAAATCTTACTTATGGGATGAGGGTTCAAATTTTGTATACTAGAAAAATGTGGCAGCAAAAGCACACCAGAGCGTGTCAGAGTGTTTCTTAAAAGAGCTCCGATACTTGAATTAGAAATGAAAGAAAACAAAGAAGTATCAAAAAGACATTTTTAGCATAAATCCTCTCTACTCTAATACACTCCAAAGCCACAGGAGCCTATCGCATTCTCAGCTGAGTAGTTTGAAGAAACCTGCAGTGATTCAAACTGGAAAAATAATAACGACAAATCTCTATATCCTCAAAAACTCCAGTTTGCTATAGGAAACCATTGATTTTCACCTTCGTGACACTTATCAGGAATAGGTAATAAAGAGCACCTTCTGCTATAGCTTAATGTTTACTGAAAAATAAACCCCAAACATGCATCAGTATCAATTTAACTGGGGGAAAAAAAAACAACCACAAACCCACCCCCAAAAAAACACCAAAAAAAAATCCCCAATAAAGAGTAGAGGCAACTTTCACCATACTCCCTGAAGAGCTTTCAATCACCTAGAGGAATATATTGCACACATATCTACATGGTCAAGGGAACCTTGAGGGTGTCCTAACACAAGCGGAAGATATGAGAGACACAAGTAGCACAAGGCATATCCAAGTAGTTCTCTATTTAATTTTATGATCCAGAATTCACAAAATATCCTCATTTACATGGTTCGATGGGAATTCTGACATGACTGGGATGGAGCAGGGCAGGATGTGTTGTGCATCTAGAAATTAGGTTTGCCTGATTTAGACAGATCCCTGGTGACTGACCTCTATTTTTAACCTTACAAATTGCTTCCATTAAAAAAAAACCCACCAAAAAACTCCTCCAAACACCATTTTCCTTTCAACATCTTTGGAAGGAACACTGACTCCTCCCTGAAACCCTATTGCATTAGTCTGCTGAACAGCTAAGCTATGAAGAGATGACTAAAACAAACAAGGACAAAATATGCAGAGTGAAGGACTGCACGGAGCTGCTTTGCCAAAGTGTTTTCTGGAAGCCCATATGCTATAATCTGCTTCTGCTCCTTCCTCTCCATTAAAACCTCCTCCAAGGCTGTCTCACTGTGACACTGAGAACCCTCCCTCCAGCCCTGACGGGGCTTTATTCAAGGGGCAGGTTTCTATTTGCAACCAAAGGACTCGTCTCATTCATTAATACAAAAGCCATCTGTCATTTTTGAGCATTCCCTAGGAAACATGGCACCCAAATTCAAAGTATATTAGCTAAGGAATTATCCCTGGCAGTTTGTAAACTCTACAGCTGCCTTTTAAACAAAAGTCAATTCAACACCGCTCTGTCTGAAACAGGGCTAGCTGGTTCCCATAAAGTACAGGAGTGTATTTCCATACACATTCTCGGACAGGATGATTTATCATGAATCCTTCACCACCACTTGGTCTCCTCACCTTCCTCTGAAGTGATAAGGTTTGAAAATTGCGCTTCAGTATATTCTATTTGAATCTACAGTCACATACATACAGGACATTAAAGTTTTAATCTTTGCGTTGGGGGCAAAAAGGTGAAGTTTGTTTTTCAGAGGTCCAAAAGCAGCCACTTGTCATTTTTCCATCAGCAGAGCATACTTTTGGAAGAGTAACAGATGATGCTTTCCAAGACGCATGGTTTATGGTAGACAAGTCAATGTTAAGCTTGACCCTGGTCAGCTAGTCATTTCTCTGAAGGCTTTCCTTTCTCCTAGGAGATGCCCTCCTCATCTAGATACAGTCCGCTTTGGACTAAAACTCCATCTTCTACCTGAAAGCAGCGTCAAGACTCATGTAGTTCCCAGAAAAGAATAAAAAATTCTTCCAAAACAGCAAAAACCACATTTCCAATTGAAATTCCACCCTACCACACACTCTCTGAAGTCAACGAAGAAGAGAAGTTCTCAGTTTTGCCAGGATTTTGTTCCATAACATTCAGCAGCGAGATTGCTGTATGCAATTATAAACCCATCTCTCTTTCACTCCAAAATAGTACTTAATCCTAATGCTAATCTAAGATTATCTGCAGATCTAAGGAGATATCTGAAACACACAAAAAGTCTACGCAATGACATTCCTAACATTATTTGGCTGTTGCTGCTGTGTTACAGCTACAGCATTTACTCTGTCTGTACGAGCAATATAGAATATAGCCTGAGAGTGCCAAGAAAAGCTCAATACAGTTGTAAAAAAGAAACAGTACGAAAACCTAAAACACCAACCCGAACACTATACACATGTGGACTGTTTTAAGGCAGAGGTTTGTGCCACTAAACCCAGCGAAGTCCCCGTGAACCCCCAGCAGATACTGCTGGGCTGCTCTTTCTGATGCTCATTCTGCAGCGCATCAGTAAGAAAACATTGGACCAGAGCTGCATGGGAAGGTCACAGACCCTGATGTTTCATCACTCAATATGCCTACTGTTTACATCAAAATCACTTGGCAGAATGATTAAACACATAAAAAAAAAAAATCTGACTAAGAAAAACCATCAAGTTATGCATGAAAAATGAGATTATGGCATCAGAATGAAGGTCACTGCAAATATGCTGACCAGGAAATCGCTTCAAAGCTGACCGCAGTAAACGTGGCTTGGACCTGTCACTTGAAAAGTATGTATTTGCCATTTATGTTATATATCCACTTTTTTTTTTTTACTTTTGCACTCCATAATTCAGGCTGAAAGGGGAGAGAGAGAGATGACACATCCTAACGAGCGTGGCTCATTTGACAAAGAGGTGAGCCCCTCTGTAGCCCTGGGAAATGACTGCCACTTCATCCTGGACTCTTATATACACATAGCTGCACAGATGTGAAAACAAGAGTGGAAAAACTAAAGCAGCAATTAAGCCATGAGAATATGGGTTAGGTAGAATAAAAGGTCAAAGAAATAAGTAAGTATAACAATCATGAGTAATGATTCGGACATGCATAGTGTGTAACATCTTAAAACAAAACATGAATGTCCCAGAAAGGTAACGTTTCTGCTTTCTATACCAATAAAAACCATGAATGCACAGTTATGACTTCCAACATGTCTCACGTTCTATAACAAGCAAGAGTGTGACAGGTTGTTGTTAGGACACAGAGTAGAAACAATTGAAAAAAATATTATAAAGGCCAAAAAAAGAGCAATACAGCGGCCGTGGTGGGCAGCGGAGGCACCGTGCAGTCCAGCCCAGAGCAAAGGGAGCTTCAAGACAGTCTAAAGAAGAGGCTGGGTGCTGCACCCTCACTCGCGAGCAGCCGTGCTCCATGCAAAGGGCAGCTACAGCTCCAATCCCTGGAAATGCTCTTAGCACCTCCACCGGCTGACACCACCATGCTGAGCTCAAGGCAGGAAAAGGGAGTTATTCTACATTTCTAAAATAAAAGTGTTGGGAAACCAGACTCAGCGATCACATTTTTACATTATGTTGACCCTCAATTTAAAACACTAAAAATAGTGTTTACTATATCTGAGGCAAAAAACTCGTTTCACCAAAAATTAAGCACTGACAAGCTGAAACAGGTGGCAGCGTTCAGGAGCTCTTACTGTTGACCCCCTCCATCTGAGGGTCTTGGGGCCACATTTTGCTCTAGTGTGAAGCCCAAACCTCCTCTAACACTGAACAAAACAGGGCAAATCAGCCCCCTGGGTTTGGTCTATGCTCCATTTCTACGTTACGTTTCAGTCCAGTAAAACCCAATGCCAGCAATAGCCACTGCATGGCCAACCCTAACTTGTCACGAGAAGCAATTTTGAAGTGATTTTTCTTTGTCTTCTTTAGATTTCTTCTCCGTCTGTATGTCACTGTCACCCCAGCTACCAGGGCAGCTCCCGCCGTTCGGTGGTGGCTCGGGACAATTGGAGAGACCCCCCACCTGCAGTGCCTACACCCCAAGAGCAGTTTCATCCCTTCCCAGGCACCATGGGGCACTCACGCGGATCCAAGCGGAGTCCCTTGCTGTCACCGGCCCTTCCAGGGGCGCGTCTCTTCTAGAGAAGCTGTTGAGTCCAGGAGAGAGGTTCCTTCTGGGACCAGGGATCCCCCCAGGGCACCTGCTGCTCCTCTGGCACCCTCACCAAGAAGTCCACCCCCTGCTCCTCCTCCTGCCTGACAGTTCATGCAGCTCATGGCATTTGACAGAGCTTTTTCTCTTTCCACCAGGAGCTTGTTAACCCTTTCCTTGGAACAACAGTAATGCCATTTTTTCCATCTAAGGAATCCAGGTGCCATTGCTCCCACCACTGCTGCCCCAAGTTCTACTGAAAACAGCAGTAAACACCCCCTTCGTGTCTCTATCAAATGCTCCTGCACCACCTTTCCCTGCTAGACAGCCCTGTTTAAAAATACCCCTTACAAGTAATAAAGTGACCTCCCAACAGCTTCTCTGCTACCCCTTGTCCTTCGTGAGAAACATTATTTCCCATGTCTCTAAAGCTGCTAGTACAAGATCAGTTTTACAAAGTTATACTAATTTACAGTATAAACCTCAGCTATGTAAAGGTTATTGCCACAGAAAATTAGTCGGCTCAGGCTTTCATGAGAGTTTAAAAAAATGACTACTTAACACTGCAAATTGAAATGTAACATCTAATTAGGAATCCTCCAATTAATCATTATTCTTTGCCATCTTGGATACTGCTTTGACAAATGAGTCTTAGGAGTCTTACAAAGTCTTAATTACCAATATTCCAGATGGCTAAGAGCTGCACACAGAGTTTCTCTGGGTATGTGGAGCAATGGGAGACTTCAATATGATTTCTGGCTCTAAATGCCTGCCCACATACCCAGGTTGCTCTAACATCAAGCTGGCCGTGGTGGCAGCTCCACACACACACAAGACCACTGCTCGTGCCCAAGGACGCAAGGTAGACACCCCACACTTTTCATGAAAGTGATTCTGTATCTGGGGTTACAAAACCAGTATCATGTTCAGGAGACAAGGCCCAGGAGCCTAAAATGAGGAGAGACTCCTCTCGTCACCATGTGAAGCTTTAGAGCCCAAGGAGATACCTCCCAAATACCTACAAAGATGGCATTTACGGCACATCTGAAGGACTGAATGAAGCCAATGAGTCATTGTGCCAAAAAAAATAACCCTTTCCTTGTAAGGGAGGAGTGAGTGGAGTAACAATGAAATAAAGCGCACTTGCCACCCAGGCCAATTGCATCCTGGGCTGCATCAACAGAAGGATGACCAACAGATTGAGAGAAGTGATTCTGCCCCTCTGCTCTGCTCTCATGAGACACAACCTGGAGCACTGCGTCCAGTTCGGGAGCCCTCAGCACAAGAAGGACATGAACCTGTTGGAGTGGGTCCAGAGGAGGCCACAAAAATGATCAGAGGGCTGGAGCACCTCTACTGTGAGGACAGGCTGAGAGAGTTGCGGGGGTTCTGCAGGAGATGAGAAGGCCCCAGGAGACCTTAGAGCCCATTCCAGTCCCTGAAAGGGGCCTACAAGAAAGATGGGGAGGGAATGTTTGCAAGGGCATGTAGTGATCGGACAAGGGGCAATGGTTTAAACTTGAGCAGGGTAGGTTTAGATGAGAGATTAGGAAGTTCTTTACACTGAGGGTGGTGAGACACTGGAACAGGCTGCCCAGAGAGGTGGTGCAGGCCCCATCCCCTGGAGACGTTCATAGAATCATAGAATCATTTTGGTTGGAAAAGACCCTTGGGATCATTGAGTCCAAACATCTACCCTACTCTACAAAGTTCTCCCCTGCACCATATTCCCCAACACCACATCTAAACAACTCTTAAACACCTCCAGAGATGGTGACTCAACCCCCTCCCTGGGCAGCCTATTCCAATGTCTGACCACTCTTTCTGTGAAAAATTCTTTCCTGATGTTTAGTCTAAACCTCCCCTGTTGGAGCTTGAAGCCGTTCCCTCTCATTCTGTCACTAATTGCCTGGGAAGAGACCAGCACCAACCTCTCTACAGTGTCCTTTCAAATAGCTGTAGAGAGTGATAAGGTCTCCCCTCAGCCTCCTCTTCCTCAAACTAAACAGCCCCAGCTCCTTCAACCGCTCTCCATACAATTTGTTCTCCAGGCCCTTCACCAGCTTCATTGCCTCCTCTGCATCCACTCCAGCACCTGTGCCCAGAACTGGACACAACACTCCAGGTGTGGCAAATCTCATGGTCAGATTGGACAGGGCTCTGAGCAATCTAATCTAGTTGAAGTGCCACTTTCTGCATAGATTTACCCTCTCCACACCCTGAGTGTGCAGAATGCATCTTTCGGTGATGCATGAGGACCAAACTCCATAGATCACTATCTTCTTTTGTAGCAATCAGACAGAAAGAAGTATCTGGGAAAATCTTTTGACAAACCAGCCCATTTAACATAATCTATCCCAAAAAACCCCTCCTATAACTCTTGGTTTCATTTAACCAAGTAGAATAGGACATAATCACAGCTGCCAAAGCCTTGGCAAGTCTCGTTTCTCTGCAGTCACTGATTTGCAACCTGACAACATCTTACAGACTCAGGAGTTTTTTTCAGGCATTCAGCATCCAGCTCATGTAGACAAATACATTTGTCACCTAGGGGTGAGAGTGCTGGAGAGGGCGTTTTATTCAGAATAGAGATGGCTTCAGATTGGCTTCTCCTCCAGCCTAACCTCACCTGAAAATACAGCAAACCCATTTCCATGGTTCCTGTCTGGGGATTGCCAGACCCTGCAGAGTTCCAAAATGCAGATAATAAGGCCTCAGACTGACTCCAAAACTAAACATTGCTATTTCTTTCTGTTTATATCCTCAAATAATTTGTTATACATATAAACAGAAGAATCTGTGCTGGAAATCTGAACCAAACATCCTCCATTCTATAAATAAGTATTTAGGCTGCAATTTAAAGGTTAGCTGTTTTACTTTTGTGGGAAACTTGATCAAGTCTGAGGAGTCCTCATTTAGGAGGAAAGACTAGAGCGAAGATTTTTCCCTGCTCGTTCTTCCCAAGTTTTATGTTTTTGGCTGGTGGAGACAAAGTCATCAACAAAGATTACTGAAAATATTTTATGCAGCTGCCATACTGTCAAAGGCAATCCAACCATGGAACTGTAAGCTTAAAATAAACCTGCAACAGGTCTGCATAACCCAGAGCTCAGATGCCTCAACTTCTACAATACTGCATGTTCAACACCTCATTGAAATACAATTTTAACCTTCAAATCACAAAATGCCAATACAAATTAAGGAGGTTTACTCACACAGGTTACTTTCCGGTAAATTTGAGCAGCATTCTGGCATTCCGAGTAAGGATATTCTGAGGTAGCCATTTCCAACATGCACATTCCAAAAGCATAGACATCCACAGATTCATCGTAGTGTTCCTCATACATTTCCGGGGCCATAAATTCTGGTGTACCTACACACAAAAAGAACAGAAATGTTTCATAAAGTCAAATGCCTTTAACCACAATTTTTTTTTCACCTATAAGCAGTATGGCCATTACAGTTGTGTAAGGGTAAGGGGGCATGCAAGCTTACTTCAAAAGAGGGAAGTAACTAGAATAAACGCAAGTGTCCTCCAGGGAAGAAACCCAAAGTCAACTCACACACTTACATACCCACAGTATATATATACCACATTACCTATAGTAATGATTCAAGGGAGGAGAGAGAGAAAAAAAAACAAGAAGAAAGGGAAAAAAAATAAGAAAAAGTCTTGAAATTTCAAATATGAGCCAGAGAATGGAATACAGCACATTGCCCGAGCATACTGGAAGTCATGAAATGGCTCCTTTCCTGGGTAGAGAGCGGGCTGCCTACAGGCTTGTGGAGGTGACAAGGAGAGAAGAAACAAACCTTCACCCTTGTTTTTATCAATGCAAATTTCCTTTTCATTTTTTTTCTCCTAGAGACACACAGCAACCTCCCAGCAGACAGACAGCACTTTGAAAGCAAGTAGTATCACAAATCACCTTCAGTCACGCACAAAACATTAAATGTAATTCTGTCACTGGTTTAGTGGGACAAATCAATGAGGCTACTCACAGAATTGGGTCCTACTCAACAGGGATTAGGATATCAGAAATCCGAGTCAACTGGATAAATATTAGGAGAAGCACTGTATTACTGCTGCATAATGGAAAATTGCAGCTTTATGACAAGTGGCGACTTACAACGTTTGCACAGCAAAGTACTCTGAAAAGTGTGGTTTTATAAAGCAAAAGGGAAAAAAAAAATCACTTAGATAATTTACTCCAGGAACTGTAACTCAAAGCACAATTTATTTGTCAAGACTAATTTATTTCATCTTAGAAAAGATGAAGGAAGAGACATCAATGCAGTTGGGTGATACAGGAGAGGACCAGCGAGCCAGAAGCACCGGGATGCCTAAAGGAGCCAGAGAGGTCTTGAACCACATGAAGGAACTGGAACCACCCAGCCCCAGCAGCCACGACCACAGCACCCAAAGTGCCTTCAGAGCCCCACAGCAGCCTGCTGGGTCCCCGAGTTTCTGTTATGGCATCTCTATATTGGCAAAGACACAACCGTAATTCAAGGAGGGGATTCTGCCCCTCAGGTCTGGGGAGATGCCCATCAGTGCTGCCTCCAGCTCTGGGGCCACCAACAGCAGAAGGACACGGACCTGTTGGAGTGGGTCCAGAGGAGGCCACAGAGATTCTGGGAGGGCTGGAGCCCCTCTGCTGGGAGGACGGGCTGAGAGAGTTGGAGGGGTTAAGCCTGGGGAAGAGAAGTCTCTGGGAAGACCCTAGAACCCCTTCCAGTCCCTCAAGGGGCTCCAGGAAAGGTGGGGGGGGACTCTGGATCAGGGAGGGGAGCCATAGGATGAGGGGGAAGGGTTTTAACCCAAAAGAGGGGAGATGGAGATGAGATCTCAGGGAGAACTTGTTTGGTGTGAGGGTGGTGAGAGCCTGGCCCAGGTTGCCCAGAGAAGCTGTGGCTGCCCCATCCCTGGAGGGGTTCAAGGTCAGGTTGGAGGGGGCTTGGAGCAACCTGGTCTGGTGGGAGGTGTCCCAGTTCATTGCAGGTGGGTTGGATTAGATGACCTTTAAGGTCCCTTCCAACCCAAATTATTCTATCATTCTATGATTCTCAAGTAATACCTGAAAAAAAATAATTCTCGTATATATCTGGGGACTTGACATAACCTTGTTTTTAATGGCAACCTAAACGACATCTCTCATAATTCGGGTGTGTCTGCTTTTACACATTTTCTGAAGGAAACTTGGCTGACAAAATAAGTCTCAGCACAAGCATCTCTGTAAAATTCGTTTTGCAAAATTTGGAATCAGTCTCTCCCATTGTTTATGTTCCTTCCACCTCAAAGACATTCCTTCCTTCGGCATTTGTACAGCAGCCGGACCCGTGTCATGAAAGCTTAACTTAGGACCTGCTCTGAGGGCTCTTCTGCCAGCTGTCCCACCAGCTCTAAAATGGTTAACCATTGCCATAGAGAATGTTTTTTGGAGCTGCTACCTTGTTTTAGAAGGAACAAAACTGAGAGGCAGGAGTGAATGTCATGACTTATGGAGCATTTAAAGCAAATCTGAAAAAGCAATAGCAATAGTCTAAGTAGCAAATTAAATTCTTGACACCATTCCATATTAGCATGAAAATTACATTTTCCCCCTTTTCCTTCCCTTGGGCTTGGGAAGGAATACATACAAGTACCCCTAAAAAAACCAGTGCACCTAAATGTAAAGCTGCTCAGCATCTATCCAGCTCCTCTTGGCAGAAGGAGCTGGTTCTTGGCACGGCTCCCTGCGGAGATACACCGCAAGGTCAGAGAAGCTTCAGCGATGGCACGGATGCAGCAAGGGAAAAACTGGACCTCAGCCATGCTGACTTCATTCTGTTCAAGCCGATGTAAAATTGCAGCTACTAATATTCCTTTAAAGCTACAACATCTATGGAGGGGGCAGAATTACTCATCTCATCAGCATTCCCAAGCCCTCCTAATTGTTTCCTTGGAGCAGCACTGCTCTTGAAAAAGATAAGCTCAGTGATATTGCCAAAATGAATGCAGACACCTCGCCAGCAACCTGCAGCCCTTTTCAATATTGAATTTCTTTTAGACACAAGCCTGCTTTGATTTTAGAAAAACTTATATTGGTGTTACAGGTATCACTCCATTATGTCCCACGGACAATTGTTATACTGGAAAAAAAAATATGTGAAGAAATACTGATCCCCAACAGAAAAAATCCCCACCAATTATTAGAAGTTAATAACTACGGAAACATGTTTTCACTAAAATCAACAAGGTTAAGCTGACTCACAGTAGCCAAGCACATATCCAAAGTTTCTATTATTTTGACTTCAATGATACTGGGCTCCCTAAGCATTAAGGTCAATACTTTTGTACAAATAATTGTAAAGAATTATAATCTCTGGAAATTTGAGGTGCTGAAATAATTATTTAAGCAACTACTGCTTGAAAGATAGGATGCTATTTTCATAGATAGTAAGCCAAAAGTGGTTGTCACTATCAGTTTTCTAACTCTACCTAGAATCTAATTTCCATTTATATAGTAAGCTGAAATACAACTACATGTGTATTTCTCCCACTTTTAGCATCATTTCACAGGAATGTGCAGCTTTCCAGAACTATCACCTACAGATCTGACCCAAGGGAGATTTGCTAAGGAATCTTGAGCAAAAACAGAAAACACTTGAGATTTCAGAAAAAACACTACATTTACGCAGAAAACATTAAACGTAACTTTTTCAAGGAAACAATGTCCTTTGACAGTCATTCCAAAAACATCCTCCCAGTTCAAGCAAGCCCAAATTGTAACACTCCTCACGCGGGCACCATCTAAAATGGCACCAGCTATCGTGTATCCTAGGGGAAGTTTCTTTTAATTTCATACCTACTAACTATTATCAAATTGCAGATGTTGTTTCTGCAGAACTGTGCTAGGACGGTGCCGGGGCAGGGCTGAGCAGAAGCAGCCTGTTCTGGGGATGCCCCAGGAAAGGGGGGTGAGGTGTTCCAGCCCTGTGATGTCTCTGCACAGCAGAAAAGCCCAGCTCCGTGGGGCTCTAATGCCTCTCCTGCCCCTCTCCCAGCATCCCTGGAAGCAGATGACTTCCCGGGGGCTTTCCCAGGCTTGTGCAGCATACCCTTGTCAGGGAGTGAGCAGGGCATCCTCTCTCTGCCTTCTCCTGCTCTTTTCCTCCCAGGCAGCAGGTACTGAGCCTTTCTCAGGAGGATGATGCCTACAAGCTGCTTTGAACCCTTGCTACCCCTTTTGAAGGGGAGAGGGGAAGGGTTTGTAGACGCCACATAATATTTCAAGTGAAAAACAAACAAAAATAGTGTTTTACCACTGTGAAACAGAAGGAAGGAGAAGAAGCAGTCATTATACCATTTCCTACTAAGAATTTTATAGTGGCGTAAAGGGAACAGTCACAAAACCACTTTATTCTCTGCTACCAGCCCACAAGTGAAAAAACCACAAATTCAAAATGTGAAAGAGAGATATTAAAAAGACAACCACCACACCAACAGATGAAAGCCAAGGAGAAGAGAAGGATTACCTATTACACTTTTGGCAAACGAAGCTCTCTTGAGGGTTGCCAGACCTAAGTCTCCTATTTTCACAGATCCAGTTGGTCCAGTAATAAAAATATTATCACATTTTAAGTCTCTGTGAATTATGGGTGGAGTTCTTGTGTGCAAGAAAAGAAGACCCTTCAGGATTTGCCGACACCAACTCCGCAGGACTTTTGGTTTCATCACTTTAAATCTCTTTAGATACCTAGAGCACAAACATACACAGAAATGGGCATCAGGAAAATGAAGTGTTATTAGGGATTCCAGGGACTGTAACAGCTGAAACTCCAGTCTGGATAAAAGACCCTTATTAGATGCTGTAATAGCAGCTCAGAAATATGACAAAAATTGAAAGGAATAGTTCTTTTCCAAAGGAGGAATTAGAGCATTCATTTTTAGGGAGGAAGATAATAAGCATTTTTGGTGCAAATACAACCAAATATTTGTGAGTCTAATATTAGAACAATTCACTTCATGCAGAAGGCAGCTTTAGAATATGTCTCATATATTCAAATCAGAAGAATACTGAAGTTTACTTTTAACCACAAGACTTTGACCTTTGTAACAGGCATCTGAATTTTCTCCATTTACCTAAAACTCTGATTGGGAGGGTACGTTTTGGAGAACCGTAAAACCTGCTAATGCACTGGCCGAGCAGCACACTGGATATACACAGCGACGAATCCTGCTGAAAATCTGTTCCAGAATTCATAACTACTTTATATCAACCTTAACACGACTGTCAGTACCAAAAGCTATTAATTACTATTGTTTAGCAGATAACCTAGAGCGCTTCTTCAAATAGAAGTGCTCAAATAGATAATCTTCCATTCAAGTGCTATTCTATGTGAATTTTCCAACAAAACATGCAAATACAAGCACAGAAGCAATCACACCACCATGACAAATTCAAAACAAACGTCACAGGGAGAAGACAAAACACACCAGGGAGCTGCTTCTAGTTACATAAGCGGAAGAGGAGAGCAGGGAAAGAGAGATGGAGGCCAAAATTCTTCCTGTCGAATCAACACAGTCCAAACACAGGGACAAATGACAGATATCAGAGAACAGCTCTGGGTTTTTTTTCTTTTATCTAGAGGTGCCTTTTTCAGAATGTGAAAGTAGGATTTTTCTAAAAATTTCCATGGCTATTCTTAGCCTCCTCGCCAGGAGAACAGTACTTACGTCTTCAGTGTTCCAGAGGTCATCAATTCGGTAACCAGCACAATGCATCTTTTGCCTTTCACACAGGATTCCCAGAAGTCATAAAATCTCACAATGTTTGGATGCTGTAGACCTTTCAACATTTCTGCTTCCTCTTTAAATCTCTGCCTCTCTACTTTTGTAAGTTTTCTGTCCTATAATCCAAAATAAGACATTATTAGTAGCGAAAGGACTACAATAAAACAAAGGCATCACATTGCTAGAGTATCACAAATTTTAGGTTTCTTTTATGTTTATATCAAGAGTGATTATAAAATTTTTTCTGTAAGAGATGAGCAGCCTGTATGAAGTAGGGCACTCGCCCCGAATGCAGTGTCAAGAAGACAAAGACTCGCCTTGGAACAAAGAGATGTCTGTGCTACAAGACAGCATTAATATTTCAGGCAACGTAAAGACACCCCTGGTTCGATGGACCACCACACAGCTATCTACATCTGGGTTTGGTTTTGTGAGGCTCATTATCCAAGAGATTAACACAAACAGGATTTCATCTCCAGGTCTGAAGCTCGTCCCAGCTTAAGTGACTGCTTAAGCACTGCCCTCCAGGGCTGCTCATCTGAACTTACGGTGGTGACCACCAGGTGAGGTCTCCCAGGAACCCTCCCAGGCTGTACCACCCTTCCCATTTCTTGAGGGACAAATTAAAACAACACCAACCTCAAGAAACCAAACAGTAATTTTTCTATCTGTTTGCTGGTTTCCTTAGTTCTACAGACATGTCTTTAAAGTTGAAAAAAGAAAGATTTAGAGCTGTCCTTTGGCCTTTTTTGTAGGCCACACGGCAATGCCTGTTCTTTTAGATTAGAAACAGGAGGAATGTCACGTTCAACTATTCTCGTTTTCCTGGAGAAATTTAGGAGTGTTTGTCATAACCTCTGGGCTGTGAAGTGCCCCTGCAAGGAGCATGCAGGGCCCATCTCCTCCTCCCCATCCATCAGCAGAAGCAACTCTAGGCTGCCTGGACCTGGGCAGCAACAGGGCAGCCACGACAACAAGCAGCTGAGATGCTCCAACTGCTTGAGACAACATAAAAGAGCAAAACTGGAGTTTTAGTGAGGACGACACCATCACTGTCTGGTTTGCCCCCCCGGCCAGCTGGTCAGGCTGTGAGCGCTTCCCGATTGCCCTAGAAACGAAACTTTTTTGTTCTTTAAAAGGCACAACTGTGTAACTGTTCTTACTTACAGAAGCAAAGGCTCGCAAATCACTAAGACTAATTAGTTCATATTTTAACCTCTGACATTTTCCTTTTCTCAGTTCACTTAGGCATGTTTAAGGGCACATACCTAATGAATTAAATTGGCACTCGGCTGATTTGTAACCGAGATGCAGAGGGATCAGGCCACTGCCATTTTGACAGCTCACTTTCATCTGCCATGGCACAGAACTCCACACGGGAATGAGAATTTCCATGGCTACAAACAAGTTGCCTTTAAGCAGAGGCCTCACGAGAGGAGAACCAGGTTGAAGCGATGATGATGCAGCTTTTCTTGGAAGACAGAATACCCGCTTCCCCGGCAGCGCGCCCGCACGCACGGAGCATTTCCATTTCACTGCTGCTGCCGATGAGAATTCTTGTCTTTTCTTTATGTTTTAGGGAGCAGCATCAGAGCTAACGTTGCCCCAAGCAACGGCAGCCATCTGGTCTGGCACAGCGGGTGCCTGGGGGGATGGGCAGCCGGGCCCCAGGACCAGCCAGGAGGCACCCCGTGGCCAGCAACACCCTCAGCACCCACCGCCCAGAGCAAGGCAGCATTCCTGCTGCTCTGGAGCATGCGGGGTTTGGAAGTTATAAAAGAAGAGAAAATAAAATAAAAAATGTAACCACAGGCTGCCTAATGAGGCTGGACAGAAGAGCCTGAGAATTGCTTTCAAATCCATCACTTCTTCCCCTACCGCTGAGTTTTTCCTTCTAATTTAAACCCTGTAGAATAAATCAGATCCACTGATTTGGATATGGAGGAAAAGGAGCAAATCCTTGTGTGAGATGGGAAAAGCGGAGTGTGAACTAGCAGAGAAAGGAAAAGGTGGCGACAAAGATCCAGCAGCTTTTTTAAAACCTTCTAATTTAAAAAAAAAAACAAAAACAAAACCAAGTAACACCGTACCCCTTGACTCTTATTTCCAGATTTCTAAGCACTGTGAGAAATTTTCCACTGGTATTTTAAGGATAACTTTTAAAAATACCCTTCAGACGTTGCAGACAATTGTAATCTGTATATTCTCCATATCATGTGTGCCGGCCCATGCGGGCTGCCCTCTGAATTCAAAGTGCTAAGACAGCGAAAGCTGGGGAACTGCAACAAAACAATTCTAGAAGACAAATAAGTGTTTTATCTATAGCTACATCAGAGAGAATCTGGATATTCTTTTTTTTTTTTTTTTCACGAGAATGACAGCTGAGCATCTTTCTGGGGATGGGTACAGCACAGGCTGGGGGGTGAGGGCAGGAGAGGCCAGGCAGTGCCACGCTCCCCACCATGGGGCTCAAACAACCTTTCTAATTCCTCCAGGCTGAACCCGACACAGGAGTTGTTGGCCAAAGCAAAAGATGTTTCTGAAAGGGCTTCACTATTTTCTACTCCAAAGCAGCAAAAACACCCGTTTAACTGCATGACTCACTCAGGGATTAATCCAAACCCAAAAAACCTTCACCAGGGTAACAGACACTTACTCCCCATCCCACGATCCACACAGGGCGAAATGCCCTTACACTGAAGGCAGGCCTGGAACAACCTAGGGACACCAAATTCTGAAATGGGGAGCAGGTTGCTTTGGAAAGGTCATACCAAAAAAAGGCAATCCACTTAACTGGATAATCCCAGGCATCACTTTGCATGACCCAAAGGTATCAAAATTTGGGGGAAAGAAGCAAGTTGCCAGATTGGCCCAAGGAGTCACCAAGCATCCTGCTCTCTGCAGCAGCAGATATTTCCAGCCTGGCAGAGCTGACCAAGGGGGCTGAGGGTGCCAAGTGGCAGAGCGAGTTGACAAGCTCCTTGCTCAGGCTGCTCCACTGCGTTTATGGTGTTACCATAATTCTATTCTCATCTTCACGAGGACGCAAGACTTCGAACTTGGAAAACATCCTCCTCCACGTGGCACGGGAGATACCAGTATTAGTTTGCAGACATCTACACGCTTCCTCTCCTTCTAAGGCATTTACATTTCTTGGCTCTTCCCCTCCTCGTTGAGACACAAAGTCTCGGCTCAGGAGGCAACATTGTCATCCCATTTCAAATAATTGAAAGCTTCTCAAGCCTACTGCTTAGCACCCAGATTTCTAAAAAAAACTTCAACCTTCAAAAGCCCACAGCAATTGTACTGTGCGGGTTCAAGTTTTCCAGGGAAACGGAAGTTAAACAGACTCGAGCAAGAAGCAAGACTCGGATTTTGTTACCGCCAAGAAAGGATCACCAAATTTAACTTGTTTCTCCATCTTAATGAAGAGTGAAGACCAGCCAGCTCAAGAGGTTTCAGCATGGAGTTGGGACATGGCCACCACACCAGTCCCTGCTCAGCTGCCTTAACCCTCTGCGGAAAATTTGGTGGTTTATGGCTACCGTGGCTCCAGGGGAAGGAATCATCCCAGCCAGTGCTCATGGTGCATCCCGGGCACAGCATCACCCATCGCAGACACCCCTCGCTCCCACAGACAACCTGCCCGGCACACAGCTGCAGGACTTCACCTTCCTGAGAGATAAATAACCATCACCTGGGTTATCACAATGCTTATCCTTATATAAATATGCGTTATTGGCTTATACAACGTATCCTTCACTATGAAGGGCAATTGAACAGACAGATATTAAACAAGTGGTAAGGGGAGGTTATAAATTGTAATCTTCATATTCTTCATTAATTTTCCTGGCTTTCCTCTTGCAAATCAGATTATAACTGCATGGACAGTTTTAAGCATTAAACCGCTGAAAGCTACTCGCTTCTTTTTAGAAATAATTCCCAATTAGCACTTTATAGCCTCGCTCTTGGCAAATTACACACCCATTCAGAGAGACTGGAGTAAAACTACGTTTGCAGCAGGAAGCTACATTAAAGTGAATTTCCTATCCATAAATCATATTTCTGCTAATCTAACACGTGTATGCTCTCTGCATCTCCCTACTCATCACGGGCAGTGTGAACAAGCACCTCTCTTAGTTAACATAAGATTTATCCCTTCATTAAGTTCCCTAGTGGGGAACAGCAGCAGAGACTGGGATTAGTAACTAAATGTGCTAACAAAACGAAAGGGAAAGCTTACGAATTAAATTTCTGGAATGACACCCAAATTAACAGCAGGAATATGTTCTTTTAGTCATCCCCAAGCATTATTTCCTCCAGGTTGTAACATTTGGCTCTGACTCAGGCTTTGGAAGTTACACAAGCAAGAGTCTGGCTTCCACCTGAGCCTTTAGAAGAGCTCTAAGAAAGACTAACAACTGAGGTTGAGCTTCTTGCTTACTTACTTGTGAGGGGCTAAGAGATTTGGTAATAAACTACATCCTCATCCCCTGAGGAAAAGGCATCAAATGCAAGAAATAAAAGTAAGACCACACAAAGAAATACGGCTAGCTCAGCAATGCCTATACGCACCTAAGAACAGAGTTGGAAGCACAGCTCTCACTGAATTAGAAAGTTGTGCTGCTTTGTGGTTTCACTGTGGTTTTTTAAGTTCCTCCTTTCAAAGTCTTGAATTTTCAGTAAAAAAAAAAATTAAACTGATTTAAACACTTTATAGGTGGCAAAGACGTAAGAATAAATCAATGCTTGCTAGCAAGGCAGCCAAGGCCACAGCACCACTGGTTCCAGCCGGCCAGAAGCTCTCCCAACTCACTCTGATAAGACCCCTCACTGTTTTGGGAGCCCTCCCCAGCCCTGGCAGTTCCAGATGTCCCTTTAGTAGGTGGTAGCCTTGCGAAGCACACCTGAAAGCCCTCTCCTCTCCTGCCCACACGTTTATGAGCACATATCCTCCCATGGCATACAACTTGGCTACTTCACCTAGACATCTTGGCCTACTGCTGTTGTGGTTTGGTTTTATTTGGTTTTGTTTTTTTTTTCTTTTAAGTGCTTAAACTCACATAGCTGTACTGACTGATGGTTACTTAATTTTGCCGAACAGGGCAAAGTCCTCATTTTGGAACAGATAAAGGTCTGTCTGGTGAAGCAAGGAGGAGTGGTAGGTCAGCAAACGAGAGACGGGCTCACCTCTGTCAGGCAGAAGCTGTAACATCTCCTGCCCGTACCAATGATGAAGAAAAGGAAAGGGAAGAGGCACTTCCGACATAGGAGCAGAAATCAAATAACTTGATCAGCAGATCAGTGAATATCTGTTCACACCACTACTTTTTCACATCTGTGTGACAAATCTGTTTCAATTTGCTCTCGTACCATAGCTACGCTTCTAATCAGAGATCACCCTGAGACATGGAATCAGCAGTGAGATCCACTGACAGCTGTCTCCAACACAGCTGTCTGTTGTTTTATTGTGGATTTATGAGCAGCAGTGCAGTTCTGGCCTGCCCCATGGTCACCACTTCAAGAACGAGACACTCAACTTGGCGGGAACAGAGCAGCCTTCCCAGACCTCCTGTGTAAACCAAGAACTTGCTTTGCTCCTACAGTGAACCCAGGACACGTTACTTGGTATCTGCATGTGACTATTAATTCATTAAATTCTGCTTCGTTGGTACTGCTTTTTCAGGGAAACGTCACAATTTTGTGAAAGTTTTTAAATTTTAAACATTCAAAGGCCTTTAGAAATAAAGGTGAACTATAACACATTTTGGAAGAAAAAGTAAAAACAATTTTTCTATCTAAAATTAAAACTTCACTCATTTAGTGCAATCAGCTTTTGCATTTCACATTAAGACTTGTCTAATCCACTATCAGAGGCATCTGGGATTTCTCCTGAAGACATAACTGGGAGCAAAGAGAGACATGCAGCAGTTTGGAGGGTGAAGAGCTCAAGATATTACTGAAGCAGCTGCTCTCATGTCCCAGCTCTATGCCTTTATTATTATTACGCCTATGCTATATATTTTTAATAGCATTCAGGACCTTTTATTCCCTGTACATTCAATTATAAGCACATATCACATGGCCCCACCTGGAGCACTGTTTCCAGTTCTAGGTTCCCCAGTTGAAGAAGGACAGGGGCCTGCTGGAGAGGGGACAGCAGAGGACTATGAAGATGATGAGGGGCCTGGAGCACCTCTCTTATGAGGAAAGGCTGAGGGACTTGGGCCTTTTAATCTGGAGAAGAGAAGGCTGAGGGGGGATCTCATAAACACCTATAAATAAAGGGTGGGTGTCAGGAGGACAGGGCCAGTCTGTTTGCTGTGGTGCCCAGCGACAGGACAAGATGGAACGGGCACAAACTGGCACAGAAGACGTTCCACCTAAACATGAGGAGGCACTTCTTTGCTGTGAGGTTGGCAGAGCCCTGGAACGGGCTGTCCAGGGAGGTGGTAGGGTCTCCGTCTCTGGAGACATTCAAAACCCCCCCAGACACGTTCCTATGGGACCTGCTCTGGGTGGACCTGCTCTGGCAGGGGGTCGGACTGGATGATCTCCAGAGGTCCCTTCACACCCCATATAATTCTGTGATTCAAAGTGATCCTAAAGGAGAAAACCCCTTTCTGTGAACAAACAGCAGATGCCATTATACAACTTGCAAATCAAGGAAAAAAATCTTTACAGCTTTGTTACATATCAGCATTCAGCCAAGATTCTTCTTTGCTAAGTCACCCCTGGAATAGTTACAGCCTGCAATTTGTAAACTGTATTAGTGAAGCACAGTGAGGTTTCCCACTGGTAACTCATTTTCCAAACGCATGAAAATCAGCCCTTGCCTCAAGGATCCTCGTGATCCAATGAACAGGAGCTGCAGGACAGACTGAGAGCGATGTACTTATTTGCCTGAGTCATTGCTAGAAATCTACAGAAAATTAGGAGCTGAATTTGGATCTTGATGGCTAAATCTGGCATTGTAGAAAAGGCTGAGCTTGCTTTTTTGCTGGACCAAGTACAGCTTGTTACTTTTTAAATTGCTTAAGGGATATGTCAAAGCCTTTCAGCAGAGGAAGGATGAGATTCGTGTCTTCTACTGAACATCAGAAATTAAAAAACTTGTTCTGCAAGGTACATGAGGAAAAGGAATCAACATCTCAAATCACAGATGTCAGTGCAAGAGTCATGAAAACATCTAAGAAACACAACAGAATGGGTAGAGATTGCGTTTTACAGATTAAAACCTCCCAGCACAATTGCACTCTGAAAACCTAGAGTTAAACAAAAAGGTTCTTGTCACAAGCAATTGCATTAGTTGCAGGTAGCACCCCATTAACTCTCTTAATTACCAGTACTTCACAGGTTCCATATAAGCTTGTAATTTTGACGAAATACCAGAAACAGTTCAGGTACGCCTCAGAAAATGACTTTTTCAAAGGAAGCTGAAATCAATGTGTAAAAAAAGCTGGACATTTGTCCAGCTGGACATTTTGTCCCGAGACACCAGATTCACCTCTATTCACATAGAAATAACAAAAACAAATCACCCAAAAAACATTTTAGATATGGCATGACAATTTGGTATTTTCTGGAATTCACTTCTGAACCTTAAGTTTTCATTCCAAGCATCCATAAAGCCAATCCAGCATGGGTTTATGAAAGGGAGGTCCTGACTGACCAACTTGATCTCTTTCTACGACCATGTGACCTGCTTTCTCGATGAGGGGAAGGCTGTG
>BJBW01007695.1:0-13081 GCA_004320125.1 Scolopax mira
TACAATGTCCAATTTTACAGATGGAAGTTTTCTTTAAATATGACTGAACAAAATCTAAGTTTAAACTATAAGCTTAAAGTAAAATGTAAGTTTTGCTAAATTTTTTCACTTTGGAAGGGGTTTCAAGAAGCGTTCACTGATCTCTACCTAACTTTTATAAATCAACCTATATGAGGCTGGTAAAGAGTAAGATCCTGATGTTGCAGAGAATTGGAACAAGTGAATATAAAAGTACATTATTTTTTAATGCCCATTAAAACACTAGTTGTTATGTATTTGTGTTTATATAACTGCACGTCAGTGTATACCTTAGATCAAGGAAAGGTTTTCAATAGCTAAGCAGATCACTTGAAGTTATACAAACCAGTTTAACACCAACCTGAAGTAGTACAGTTGCTTTTTAAACAACATTTGAGCTTAATGTATTTTCACACTCTTGAATTGGACAAAAGATATTAACATGAGTAGGGATTCACCTTCAACGTATCGGTTTTTGCTATAATTCATGTTTGACTGGATAAATTGTTTACCGAGTCCTGAGCAGACTAAGGAGATATCTCCATTGGAACCAGAGTTTTTCCAGCAGTCTTTCATAAAGTCTTTAATGTCTATCAGAAACATCAAGTATTGCATAAACGCTTTGTTTTCCAGGCACTGGAATAAAAAAGAATTGAATTTCTCAAGTTATTATGCACAGACTTACCAGGTGAATAATTAGTTGTATTCACTTTTTTAAAAAAAAGTATTTCCAATAGCAAATGTAAGAAGTTTGTAACAAAAGATGTACAAAGAATAAAATAAAGTTACAAAAAAACCCTACAGCATAAATATCCCTTGCAGAAGATTTAACAAATTTTGCTTTTCTTATTTTTAATTAAGGCTCATAAATACTGCCCTAAGAAAGCACTCAAAATCATATCATTGTGTTAAATCTGTTAGTCCATCTTTCCCTGATAGGGAACAGTAGCTGAGTCATAGTAAATTTTCTATCAAATAAAAATGCCATTTTTTAAAATTGCATTTAAAGAAATCACATGTTTAAATCATTTAACATAAATTTACCGTGCTGCAGTGTACTGGAATATTCTATGCCTAGATGAGTGTGATTTATTAATGTTTAAAGTCCTATTATAGGCAAAAGTGACATTACAAGCTACACTTAATGAGGAAAATAAGTTTTTTTAAGAAAAGCTTCTCTGAGGGAATTTATTTTAGCTTGTAAATATAAATAATTTGGATGCAGTAAAAATTTTAGAACTCTTTAAAAAGCACTTTTAACCAATTTAAAGCTGTTTCTGCTAAGATTATATACTGAGTCATGTCACAGAGCTACAGTACAGTCTCAGGTTATTTGATGTATACAGGCTGAGCAGAAGTAATTACTAATGTTTATAATGCAAATATTTACAATGTCATGACATAAAAATGAATTAGCAAGTACTCCAGAATTTCAGAATCTTTTTTGTGGAATCATTTCATGTCAGAGAGATTTGAAACTCTCTGCTTCAATTCATTTTGAACGATTCAAGGCAGAACAACAACTTTCCAAGACCTTTGTAATCCGTCTTGACAAGATGGTGTGAAAAGAAGTATTTTAGTTCATCCTTTATATGATCTTTAAAGGATCCTTTAGATCAATCATGTTGCCCATTGGCAGTCTCAAAAGCTACAACTTATCTCAGCAACAGGAAGTACTTGGTAATCCCATTGCCTTATATGCTGACCATTATGTCTGGCAATATATATATATATAAAGGACTCATCCCCATCTCTATCTTCCTTACTGCCTTAATGTGCTCTAGAAGCCCTTTCTGCCTCAGAAAATTTCTGCTATTTCACTGCCCCAAGTCCTAGGACACAAAAGATGAAACAAGAAGCTCTCCCTAAGGAAAATGATGCCTAATGCCATACACTTCATTTTTTTAAACAACCAAGCTTACTAAAAAGCATTTATCAGTGGCTGTGGTTATAGAAATGATTTGTGTATATAAACAGCCTGCATTGTTTGTTTTTCTTAAATTAACTGTGCTTCTCTGGTTGTGTAAATCATAGGTATAGCTATGGCATGGGTAGCATTTTAGCATCTGGCTGTCAGTTTCAAGAAGCTTTACCTCAATTCCACTCATTGCTGTAGTTTAAATCCCGTATGTCACACTTCTTCATCTTCTTTTTCATGCTAGTTCTTCAAAAAGTTTGTAGCTCTTCTCATTCATTAGTCTTTTCTCAGAAAGAAAAAAAACCAACCCCTACTTTTCTACACAGGCCAATCCTGTCAGTTTCTGGATTTGTTTCTCCAACACTTCCATTATTTTCTCAGAATTTCTGCCATTGAAATCACCTGACTGAAAACTCCTGAAATTACCCCCTGAGGAGGTTTTTAGATTCTATATCAAGAGCTACATAATAAGACATATGAAATTATTAATCTATGGCCCAAAAGTATGGTCCACAATCAGCCCATCAGCCATAAAGTACCGACTGCTTTATCATAGACCTTTCTTGGTATTTTTACAGCCTCGCACTTGCATAAGTCTTTTGGGACCTTGCCATTTTATCTAGTGAAGCCAATGGAAGATCGGTCTTTGATTTAGAAACTCACAGAAACAATCCTCTGAACCCAAAATGTCGGATGTGTTCGTCTCACAGGTACCTGGAAGAAAATGTGTATGGAAATCCTTTTTAGAGGATGTGTTGATTTCTTGACCTGTCATCTGAAAGAAAGTATTTAGAGATTAAAACCCACACTTGACATGTATTATTTGAATGAGCTTATTTTACTTAGTATAAAATCAATTTATTGTTTATTTTGAAGTCATAGAATCAGATTATACTGAAAATGATTGTGTCCGTGTGTAAAAAAGCTTAATCTGCAAGGCATAATGTGACAGTGAGTCATTAAAATCAGCTTTTTTTCTGTCACACTTCTTCATGATAAGCAGTTTTTGCCACCATGTTACACCATACAACAGTTCTGAATTAACTATTACAAAAATCAATAAAGCGCCCCATCTAATATAACAGGGATGTCCCAGTGACCAAGATTTATGGGGTAATTCTCAACTAAGTTCTTCATTCTTTCTCGAATGTGAATACTGCATCAAGAAACTGATTTTCATGGCTATCACTTGAGTCATGAGCTATGACTTTACATCTGTCCTTTTCATTATCACCAGATCATTATGCAAATGGATGCATAAATGAATGTCTCCTGCCTGCTCACATCTTAGTTCAGTCTGCCTGTTAATTACATAGCAATGCTGTAATGTAAGCACCTCTATTCTGAGTTTCACATTTTGATTTGTATAATAAATTTAAAGACATTATTGCAAACATTAATTGAAATATTCCATATAGAGGCTAAACTCATCTTTATCACCTAATGAGGTCCCACAGCTGAATCTGTAAGTCCATCATGCCATCACAGAATCAAAGAATCACAGAATATTCACGGTTGAAAGGGAACTTTCAAAACCAAAAAAACCCACCAAAAAACTACACACCCACAAACAGACACAAACCCACACTAGAGCCATGTCTACACGTTTCTTAAATCCCTCCAGGGATTTAAGATGGTGACTCCACCACCTCCCTGGACAGGCTGTTCCAGTCCCTGACCACCCTCTCAGGAAAGTCATTCTTCCCAAGATCNNTCTGCTCCTGTCATGATTCCCTTGGGAGAAGAGGCCAAAACCCACCTCTCTACACCCTCCTTTCAGGCAGTTGTAGAGGGCAATGACGTCTCCCCTCAGCCTCTTCTTCTCCAAAATAAACATGCCCAATACTGCATAGCTCTATGGTTGTAGCCCCCGGGTCTACAATTCAGTTCACTGGCAGTGACAGATGACAACACAAAACCTGTCATATTCTGCATATTGTCACAATGAAATATATTCTCGAATTCTACAAGCAGTGTCAGTAGCATCATTTTGTCTAGAGAAAGCATGATCTATTTGCATATTACAGACGGCCCTTAATTTTGTAGATGCAGCAGTTATTAACCAATGATATGTAATTTTTACAGCTCCATTGTCTCAAGAGAGACTTGCTTTCAAAAAAAGGAACAAAAACAAGGAATAGGGATTAGCTTTTTTCACTTCATCCTTATTTTACGCAATAAATGTGATCTATGCCACAGCTGTAAAGAGCTTCCATTTCCTATTACATGCTGTCAGACCAGTGCTACCAATAAGGTATAGAGCATTGATGATGATTGCTGGGATGATAGATAACTCCAAGCAACTCGCTCTTACTACGTATTTTACATCAAAATTATCCCCTTACCAGAATATATCATCAGAGCAATGGCTCGGTGTGTTATCCATCACTTGAGCAGTGTTGCCTGGTGTTATTCATCATAAAGGCAGTGACACTTAAAGTCATATATCATCAAAATTATGGTCCTTCACATGCAATGCAAAAAAGGCTTTCTCACTATTGGAGGCGTGGCAAACAATTTATAGAAAAGTTTTTGATGATTTTTTTAAAGAAAATAAATTATCTGTAAAAAATAACCACACCACCAAACAGTATCTAATCTACAGGTATTTAATAGTACATTATTATCTCATGAAATAAACCAAGATAGCTCTTCCACATTTCCCTGGAAATTTCTTTTTATAGCATAATTTTGAGTGGAAACAGCGTCACAAAAAAGAACAGAAAAAGAAAACTGTCAAGCTGAGGCTCCAACAGTGAGTCATCCAACTTCACTTGTCAGAATTCAGAAATCTGAGCAGAATTTCCTATTGCTAGTCTTTGTCTGGTCTTCTGAAGTAGCAAGCTCTCTGAGAGGATATTTCTTGAACAAGAGTAATAAGGACTCTTGCAAATTTCTTTTATTCAGTCTAACAGAATTAGGACTTGAATTTTATGCCTAAACTACACTGCAAAGATACTCCTTTCTAGAATTCTTATTTATGAAGATCCATTTTTTTCCTCTTATGAAATATAAGATCTGCCTTTAACAGCATCTTCTGTTCTGTTTTTGGAAAGAGAATAACACTTTTTCTTCTTTTTTTTTTTTTTCCCCAGAAGTGTAACTCTAACAGATGGCATCATACATAGAAAAGACAGAATATAACTGTTTCAGCACCTGCAAAATCAGCATATTATTATTTTATAATCTGTTACAATAATATAATAATATATAATATAATAATAATAATTATTATTATTATTAAACTGTCTTTACCTCAAGCCATGAGTTTTCTCACTTTTAGCCTTCCAATTGTCTCCCCCATCCAACTGTGCATCTTTTATAGTAATTATGAGACCTGGAATTAAGAATCCTCAATTCCCTAATATGGAGCTTTTTTGTTTCAGGAAACAGTAAGGACCTAAGTAAATAAGGCTGGTGTTACTTAAATACTTTCTGAACAAACGAGGTTATTCCCTGGTAAAAAGTGGATTAGAGAGTTTGGGGAAGCGGAGGAATGAGCTCTGGTCAGAGAACCCGAGCAGAATTAAAAAATACAATCATCTACCTAGTGATGTCAATTCTTTAACAACATTGATATAGAGCAAGATAGGAAGACATCAGGATGAAACACTTTGCAGACACCAGATCTTTCTTCCTATGAAGAAATTAAGGCTTATGGAAAAGCTTTTGAGTATCCTGAATTCCCTGAATTTGATGGCTGTATGTTACAGCAATGCAATAGCCTTCTCATATCCAGTACCTACCTCTCCCAACAGATTACCCTTCCAATTTAAAGACTTAGTTAAGGCAAAAAATTCAGTGACATAAACAAATGATAGTGCTCAAAATGTGCTGTTTACCTGTGCTCTCTCATTCAGATAGAATTAATCTTTGCAATATTAGGCTTAGGCTGTCACTAGCATGTGTGCTTGTAATTTACATTAAGTATTACATTGCAAGAACAAATCATGCATCATGAAAAGGTTGTTCATTACTGACCTAAAGTATATATTCTTAAATTGCAAAAACATCAAGAATAAGATACAGGAAAATCCATGGCTACAGCTTGTTTTTAACTGTACACAGCTTGGAAAGTCAGGGTAAGAATTGAAATAAATTTCCACTGACTTTCCACTAAGTACCAGCAGTAGCTCTATATAACATGTTAACTACAAAGAATGTGTTTCCTTAAACTCTCATATGCTTTAATGGCATACCTATGTAAGATCACTGAAAGCATTGAGGAAGTGGCATTTTATGTGAAATACATAGGAAATATAAAATACATACATTTTAAAGTATAAATATTATTTTAATCAGGTAATATTTACTCACCTAGAACAATGTTTTTTAATTATGTGAAGGAAGGAAACTGACTGTTGTAAAAGTTACACTAATGTTATTATAGCTTCAGTGAGACTACAAGAATTATGCTTTTATTTCTGGGAATCAAAATTGTGGGAAAATTCAGAAATAGCCATAATCAGTATTCAGCTATTGTTCCAGTTCCCCTATGTGTAATGTGTGTTTAGATATAAAAAGGACTTTCTTGGCTAGTAACCAGGCAATTATTCTTGTTTAAAAAGCATATTTTTATTGCCAGTAGGTAAGATAAGACTATTGTGTGGAAGTCTAGCCCACATGAAACAAATTACAAATCTCAGTTCTTTAGTATTTCTCCTGTGTAAGTAATTAAAGATTTAAAAATAAAAGGTCTAAGGTAAACTAGGTAGCTACAATTTTTTCAGACTTTTTTTAAGCTTTTAATATAAGTTCCTTACCAAAATATGAGTCTGAAAAAACCACTGGCTGATTAATACTGCAAACCATTATAATGAATAAAATTAAAGACTAGGAATTTAAAAAATGGGAATAAGTGAGAAAAAATACACTGCTTTCTCTCAGAGTGAAGAGTATTCTACTTCAAGAACAGTTCCTCAAGTTTTCTAATAAGTGACTCAGTCTGAAAATAATTTATTAGTAGAGTGATTTGGGGGATCAGGACTGTTAAACATTTAAACAGTGATCTGAAAGAAGTAGAGAATAAAGAAAGGTGGAAAAGAGGCTGTTCACAAGGAGTTATTTTTTATTTTGAATGCTGCAGGCTGTACGATTGCAAAGAATGAATAAAACGGGCCAGTACAATGGGAAAATTATGTATCAACAATGGCAAGGAAATTATATGGAAATTATTCATTTTGTCTGCTTATGTACACTGAAAGCTTCTTGGTGGCTGATAATACTGTGGAAAGAAAACTAAGCATCTACAGCAATCTTAAGCATAAATAGGATGCTACAGTAGATATAATTAGAAGTGGACTAATAGACATTACATATAATTGCCTTAACTGCAGCTGTGAGATGACCATATTAAGGCTAAGACTTATTTTCACACTCAGCAATCAAATATTTTCTCTTCCTATAATGTCCACAGACCTAATTGAATCTCAGGACGCTCCCTGTGTATGTGATGTTCAAGCAGAGTGTACAGGAAAAAACACTGAGGCATTTAAGATCTCCTTGGTCCAGGCCTTCAAGAGCCTGCAGCTTCGCATGGAGTCTCACAACCCACTCGTTCTGACACAACCCATGATCAGTAGAACCAATCACTTGATCATGTTAAGAAGTTTCTGATACTCTTAGAAAAAGCAGCATAGCCTGTTATGCACCTTTGGAGGAATTATATCTCCTTCAAAAGTAAACAAGGCATTGACTAAACATGAACATTTCCAGCCGTATTTTCCTGAAGCTTTCTTTTCAACAACACAAATATCCCCAAGATAGTGACAGTCAATCAAATTATAGTCATACATACATAGACTTGTGGTGTGATGAATTAAGGTTGGGGGAGAGTGTGAGGATAAGGGACAAGGGGAGACAGAATGAGGGGTAACAGTTTTAAATTGGAAGAGGGGAGATTTAGATGAGAATTTAGATGAGATACCAGAAAGAAATTCTTTCCTGTGGGGGTGGTGAGACACTGGAACAGGTTGCCCAGAGAAGCTGTGGTTGCCCCATCCCTGGGGGGTTCAAGGCCAGGCTGGATGGGGCTTGGAGCAACCTGCTCTGGTGGGAGGTGTCCCTGCCCAGGGCAGGGGACTTGGAACTGGATGATCTTTAAGGTCCCTTCCAACTCTGACCATTCTGTGATTCTCTGTCTTGTATCAAAATAGGTAACTAATAATGTAATGAGAGCTAAAGGCAAAAATAAAGCAGCAAAAACTTAGATTCTCTGTGGCAAACCATGTAATCACTTTAAATATTATTTTCCATGATTAAAAGCTGGATGAAACACCTTTTTAAACTGGTGCTCCCTGTCTTGTTTCTCACACATCAGGTTGCCCTGTGTGCTTTATTCATTTACTCCCTATCATTGCCAATATTAATCATGGCAAGAAAATGGTAGGCTAAGAAGACATCTTTCAGAGAAGAAAGTCATCACTGCCTAAAAGGATGTCTTACATGTTCTTATTTAGAGGAGTCCTTGTTTTCAGTCAAATTATTGGTAAGGCTGTAGATGATAACATAAAGCACAGCATCAGTGCTGGATATTGTACCACTATCTCAAGGCAGTGCCTCCTTTTGCATAATAAGTCTGCAAGTTTAGTTAAGGAATGCCAATCATTCTATATTCAGACTGCTTGTCAATTAGCTGCAACGAAAGACTCTTTAAATACTGCACAGCAATTACTGCAGATTAGAAGTGTTGCTTTTTCTGACATACCTCCCCTCACAGAAACTGAAAAGTAAATGATCCTCCTTTCTTCATGAAAACCTGCCAGTCTCACCCTCTTTGGTGGGAGATCTACTGAGCACTACCTACTCTGGATTTACAAATAGCTGGCAGAGCGGGTTAAAATAACTGAATTGGGCACTCAAAATCTATGCAAGCATATGCAACACATCTCATATATGCTGACACCACCAAGAAACACCATGCAAGTGATGCAAAGATGATTTGCTGATACGCAGAGATGTTCTTGTGGGCATCTGCCTGCCAAGCTATGAATGCACAACTCAGTCATGTTATTTTCATTTCCCTGACTTGCTGAGTACTCAGAAGGGATTCACAACCATCAGATCGTAGCCTCAAAATATGTTTGACAGCAATCTTTATTCTGCTTACTAATGGTATAGAGTTTGTAACTCAAATAAAATGACCCACTGTGGACAATGAGAAAGTTGGAGATGGGCTGCTGAGGGAGAGCTCAGCAGGTGTTCTTGTGTTGATGGGAAGGAGACCTTGGGATCAATAAAATAATGTCCTTATATGGTGATGTGTGTATGCAAACAGCAGTGTACCAAAATAGTAATGTTTTCTTAGCCTGGGCCCGAGAAACATTTAAATGTAGTCAATTGCATTGCTCACAACGGTGTATGGACATCCACTTGTAACCTATCTGCACGAAGACCATAACGCATGATCAAAAGACAGAAACTATATCTGCTGGAAAAGTGAAACAATAAACCTCTTTGCTTCACCACTTGGTGTGGTTGAGGCACCATCCCTGGAGGTGTTCAAAAGACAGCTTGACGTGGTGCTGGGAGACATGGTTTAGTGATGGTGTTGCATTTTGTGTGGGTGTTTATTTTTGTCAGAGTTAGGTTGATGGTTGGACAAGATGATCTTGAAGGTCCTTTCCAACCTAGAAGATTCTATGATTCCATAAGCACGAATGGTTTGTAGTTTGTTGTAGAACTGAATGTGAGGGGTTGCAGGACCAGAGGCACAGACTCCGATGAGTGGTGAAGCAAAGATATTTATACTTTAGAAACTTCCCCACTTCTGAGCTAGGCTTTGCTAAAATGCAGTTTTTATTGATTTCCATTGCACAACATAAGACACTTTCTTTCCTAAATCTCTGTGGCTTTACCAGGATTGTTACTATTTTTCTCCTGCACCCATTCCCTCTTGCTCCCTGGGAGTGAGATTTGTAAAGCAAGCACGAACACCTGCATTTTGTGCCCCTGCATGCAGAACCCACCATTGCTTTTTCAGCCTTTCTTTACATATGGCTATTTTGGTAACTGCTTTCCTAGCTTTCTCTAAACTTTTCCCTTAATCGAGACAGATTTTTCTTATCTACTTCCTGTTCAACATTTAGACTTTTAGGAACAATCTCTTTTTGTATATTCATAGCCATTGTATATTGATCTAACCCCGGTACTACAGCTGCCTGGCTGTATCCTGTTCTATTCCTAGGAGATATCTCCACAATTGGATAAATTGAAATAATATGATGTATTATTTCATATAATGCATCATAGTATGTAGCATAAAATAAGTTATTTTCCTTTTCTACAGGCAAAATTTGTAGGAACTACAAATGTTTAAATTACTCTTACCAAAACAGAGCTGAAGTTGGGGTTTTTTTCCTGTGTTAAATAGCGATGTGCAACAATTAGAGATAAATCCCATATGAAAACTCCAAATGTTAAACACCTCCAAATTTTGTGCATCTCCAGAACTACAGGGAATATTTTCAGTCTGTAGCATCTCTTCAATAAATAGTCAGCCAAATATACATACTAAGTTCATACTAAACACATACTATGTATTTTCCGTTGCTGTAACCATCATTACATCATGAAATAGAATGCAGATTTAATAACTAATAAATGAATAAATTTTTCTGTTCAGGTCAACCTTGCTGTGGTCATTTAGTTTTGCAGGAACACAGAAAGGAACATTCTGGGCTAAGGAATTTGTATGAACAACATTAAATGTACATTAATATATGCAAGTTATACTATTACCTGGCTATGGTGACATTTTGTTCTTCGTAAAGGAAAGTAAGATATTGTCACTAAATTAAAATGTTCAAATTATTTACCATAATTACTTTTGGTTAGTAACTAAGTAAAGGTTATTCTCTAATAATAATGTAACTATGGTAATATGATAATAAGTAGGGATGTAATTTTGTTAAAAGCAATTTGTGCCACCAATAATAATTACACTCTTCTGTGTTAACCACTGTGATTAAGAAATTATTAGAAAATTAATATCTAAAGTAGAGTGTAAAAACCACGTACACAGGGCATTTGCTTGGAGCTTCCTATATTGGCATCAAACATCATGCCAGGCTGTGTCTGCTAGATAATTTTAAGATAAACACAATAAACAGCATAAACAACTGTTTTGGTTTTAACCACAAAAGAGAATTACTTGTGACTTTCTACTTATTCCATGCGTCTGTCAAGAAATGAACTTACAACACTTTTTTTTTTATAATGTTTAGGCAATCTGTAATTTTAGATTTTAGATTTTTCAAATGTGATTTACAATAGTGACTGAGCTGTGTCACCAACAAATCTGGTCCTCACACCAGTTATCCATCTTCCAGAGTCCAACTACCTGCCTACCTTTAAAAGCCAGTGCATTTCACCCTCAAGGAGGCAGTAGCAAATTCTGAAGAATTCTTGACTAAATTAAACTGAGTAGAGCATTTTACAGTGTTCATTCTATGAGATTCAAAACTTATCCAGTCTTACAGGTTTCCCAACCTGCGAGGCATTTGAATATAACCTGCTCTGACAGCAAACACTTGCTGTTCCTAATCCCATTCCAGTAAACAAGTCCAATCAGTTGGGAAAGAAGATAAGGAGTAATTTTACTCTCAGAATGGGGCTTCAATACCTCACGGATTATTAAATTAATAAATGCTGTGTATCCTTTTCTAGACTGCGGTGAAAATCCCGTGAATAGCTCGGTCCTGGCAGCAGGTGTGTCAGGTTGTGTAATTTACTGGAATACACAAACTGCTCAGAACTTTCCCTCATTTCTTTCCCGATGCTCACACTACACAGCTAATTTTGCATTAAATATAATGCCCAACGTGCATCAAAGAATGAAATCTGCCTCTTAGGTTACTTAGCATTACTGTACTTACAGGTTATCAAGGATTGCATATCTCACCTGATATCTAAGCTTCCCATTCTTGGATGATGGAAGGGATTCAAGAATGACCCAAGGGATTGTGAGGAGACATTAAATACAGAGGTCTAACTTTAGGACCACCTGGAGATCAACAACCCAAACCTTTGCAGAGAATAGAGACCTGACTTTTGGTCTCTATGCTCCAGACCATGAGATGGCCAGACAAGGAATTGCATATGACATGGGGAAAAAAGTAAAGAAAAGAAAAAAAAAAAAAAGAAAGAGTGCTGCTGGGCTCTCAGGGCCAGGTGTTTATCAGCATCCTTCCAGGTAAAACTAAACCCTAAATGTTACAAAGATGAACGAGCAAATGACAAAGCTGCACACTAATCATACATTCCTCCCTCCTTAATCACCGGATTATTCCTAACTATTTCCACAAGCCCTCAAAACTCCTTTCACAGGCTAGACTTTAAAAGGTCACTCGGGTTAAGCAGAAAGACAAAAGTTATTAGAAGATCTGCCCAGTGTTTTGTTTTATCTGGCACTGAGACACCAGGTCACTGTCAGAGAAAACCATTAAGAAACAGATGCTTGAATGTTTCACTTCTTCACTGAACAACAATTACAGGTAAGTAATTTTCTTTACCATGAAATACAGCAATCTGCTTTATTGCCTTAACCTTTCAGCATTTCCATCACTTGGCTAGCAACTACACCTTCTCCCTCAAATTAGCAGCCATAAAAACTATGAACTAGCTAACCAATCACACATAAAATGTGGAAAAGTGAAAGCAGAATTTCACACTATTAAATTTTTGAGAATCAATCAGACATTAATATGGCAAAAGATCATTTCTGTAATTCTCTCTTTTATACAAGGGAAGCGTTTTTGGCACAAGTGTTTTCTGGGGGGATGTTGCTATGGCAAAGGGTCCTTTTGGAGGCAATAGTGCAGAAACTTTAGTTCAGTACAAAGCCCTGCAAATAGTGTGATTTTATGGGAATAAAGTCTATTTTCTAATGCAAATCTTCAAAGTCTCAACTGATTAAAAATTAGAATTTCTTGTAACAGATGTGTATGTCTAACACTAAAGCTGCATAATATGGGGAAACTTATCCCAGATGTGCCCCAATAGAGAAAGCCTTTGGCCATTCAGCTTACTCCATACTCAAAGAGTACACCAATTTTTATTGGGTTTTGGTGGGTTTTTCTGGTAGGAGTACATTTTGGAAATGCAGTCTTCTGGTAGTGCTGTTTCCCCTTAGTGAAAATAAAACTG
>BJBW01007695.1:13223-71297 GCA_004320125.1 Scolopax mira
AGTGTCAATCAAATAATGTAAGTAATTATTAGACAATAAGAATCCAAAGCAGAGGTTTCTCAGTAAATAAGAGCAAAAGAATTGAGTAAAATCTATTTCATTTTTCAGTGGATTTATAAACTGTTTAAACTATATAAAGGCAAAGGATTTGGACTCTTGTGACTCATGCATGAGCTCAACCAGAAAATGAGTGTCTGTGTTTACCAGGTTTTAGTGCAAGAGGGTTGGCATACCTCTGAGAATGTGCTTTTTCTCTTTTTTAAAGCAATCTTCAAACTTGGAATCTTTTTCGGTGGCATTTAAAGAAGAATAAAAATGCTTGTCATCTTAGAGTTACAGCAGTTTATTTATGACCAAGTTCTCTGAATGGAAAGGTAAAAATAGCAAAACCAATCTGAGTCGTAGCAGGGAGAATATATGTTCAAATGCTTTAGAGTCTTCGATGGACAATTCACAATCAATTTTAAGAAACTCTATGTCTAGCATGTCTAGCAACCTTATTATGTCTTCACAGCTAGAAGAAGAATGACACATTCTATTTTTTTTAGTAAGAATGAATTACTGAGTATGAAGGAGCAAAAGTAAATATGCTATGTCCTATGAAGCAACCAACCAAAAAAGATGTGCAAACCTCACTAACTTACCTTGAGTACCCCAGCTCTCCTATTTGGATGCTGCTCAGGTTCACTCTCTGAGGGTGAAATCCCCTTGTGGTAACATCTTAAAGTATCCATTTGCCCAATTAGAGACCTATATAATGATTTAAAAGGTACAGAGCTCAGGTACAAGAAAAATTTATGATCTTATAACTTCCCTCTATAACCCTTATAACCTACATTCCCTTACAACCACCCGCTGAAGCTGCACAGTGAAAATGTCTCACAATCTGTAGGTTAGAGATGAAAATTACCTATCTTTCCTTTGGATAAACATTGTCATGTATAGCTTGGAAATCACACCTGATAACATAAATGCATGTAAGTTTTGCCTGTCCACTTTCAGATGCCACTAGTTTTCAAAAAGGTGGATCAAAAAGCTCAGCAGAAATCAAACAGCAGGGCACAAGTCCTTTTTGGAGCCCATGCTATCTCTCACGTTGCTTCTACTGACCACTTTTGCAGGTCTTCCCAAAGGGCTAAGAGCTAGCAGTGTTATCTGAAGTTTTTGCAGCTCACCTCTCTTGAGCTCATAGACTTTAAGTACTTTTTTTTAAAATATAGATTTATTTTTAAAAAGTAATTTCATAAACCGGCAATTTGACCTAAAAGACAAAGTACCTCAGACTTTCAATTCAAATTCAAATTGAGTCAAAGCCTTTCTGAAAACTGTAAAGAGACTGACTCACAATTTCCTCCCTCCCAAACACACACATACTTCCCTGCCCTTTCCAGCTTTTTTTCTTTTAATGACATTCAAAAGGAAAGAACATCTATTATCACAGAATTTCAGCCTAATGCTAGAAATGCTGAAAATCCTAACAGCTTCCTCTTGTGAGACTTCCCACCAGACTCACAGTGTAAAAAGACTGTGAACAAGTCAACATAGACCTCATTACTCTCTGAAGCTCTCTCTTAAAATATACCATGTAGAAGATTCATTTATTTAATTAACGCTACATTTCTCTTGCGGATTATACTGTGGTATCTGCACATCACTGCATTTGCAAAGAGATTTGCAAACCATCCTTAATGGTAAAGGACACAAGTTTTAATCAACTTGATGTTTGTTCATTTGTTACTGGAAACAGTAGACAACACACAGGAGTAAAAAATACAAAATGCTACTGAGATACTGCATCACCCAGTGAGCAAAAGAATAAAAAAACCCAATAGTGATTAAGGATTTTGCCATTGGAATTCTATAAGTTTTGCTGTGGGTTGTTTTTTTTTAAATCAGAAAGAATTTAAATACATCCTTGGATGTATTAACTTTCCTGTTTTAGTTCTGGTGTCCTACTTATTTACTAATTTCACTCACTTCTTGATAATTAGAACCATCACTAAGAAACAGTTGAGCAACTTATGTGTAAAACACAATACACAGCTCTCCAGGCCAAATGTAACAACACTGTGCAGGGCCAGTAGGTAAAGTGGGAGAAATTAGCAATTTAGAAAATAAGAATTCCGCTTCATCAGAGATGATAACAGTAACTTTAAGCAAAGTTATAGTAATGTTTTTATAATGTTTTGCATTCACATAATTTTTGTCAGTCCCCAGCTAAACGAAATGTCAATCTAACATCTAATCATCCTCATCTTTCTAGAAAGTGCTAGTGGAAAAACTGCATTTAAAAGGTCAAGGAGCTTTAAGTATCTCAGAAGCAGAAAAGATTTTTGCTGTCTCTGCTGTGTTAGAATACACCAACAAAACTACACCCATCCCCTCTGTGGACAACCATACCCTTTATTCAGTCACCTAACCAAAGGAAAGCTTTTGAGGACATACATCACTTTTTAGGTTGGGTCAGCACGTGTGCTGCCCTCATGGTTTGCTTCTGTGCTACTCTATAAATGCAAAAATTGACAAGAGATTAAAGACCAGCATTGTTTAACTGAAAAATAAAAGGAAGAAAGGAGGACTACTTTCCTTGGAGGCTTATTACATTTCTTCTGCTTTGTTAGTAAGTCTGTAGACTACTTAGTGGAAATTAAGGGTCTTGCTCATTTTCTTACTTATTTACCAGACTGATAAAAGTAGAATACAAGGCAAAAATTAATATATGATGCAGTGAATGCATCAAATGGAGAAAAAAAGTCACAGGGAAAGGTGTTTTAAGATCTTGATTTTATTTCTCATTAATGCCCTCTAATTTGATCTGTAATAAGTCAATTTCCCCAAGTTGAGTCTGTTTTGCCCATGGCAGTAATTGCTGAATGATCTCCCCACCTTTATCTCAACCCACAAGCCTTTTGTTGTATTTTCCTTCCCTTATCCAGCTGAGGAGGGGTGTAAGAGAAGGGCTTTGGTGGGCAACTGGCATCCAGCTGGGGTCCAACCTGCCACATATCTTCAATAAATTTATTTAAAGAACCCCACTATACCTATTTGGTGTCTCCTTGTTACCAGGAAGTGACTCCAGCAGGTGAGCAGGGTACCAAGCACTGTGTCCTCTAATGTCATAAAACCCAAGGGAGGTACCAAGAAAGATGTAGATGTCAGATATGCACTACCCTAAACTGTTTTATGGGCACAGACCACATTTTGGAGCCTTTCAAGTATGAAACGGTCTTTTCTATTTGAGTCCTCATGAGTTAGTTTCTGTTTCAAAAAATATAGAAAAATAATCTAAAATTAATTCTTCCCTCTGGACAGTTTTTCTGAATGCACAGTGTGTTATTCCCAGCGATTACAAATGAAGCAATTTTCTGTTTGGAAAAACTGTATCTCACAGTTCTGAAAATAGTTTGTGTGATTTATGTTAAATTAAATCACAAAAGAGTCAGCAGAAATCAAGTGATCTAATTTAGCCCCGTGTCTAGGTAGGAAGGACTATAATATGCTTCACAGCTTGTGCTTCATGCTGCTTAAACACAAGGCAGGTGATGCTCAAAGCTGGGAGGGACAGAAGCAACCAGCCATCACTGACTTCCAAACAGGAGCTGGAAATTAATTGTACCTCTGTGATCACTTTCTGAATGCAATTCACTACTCTTCCATATGCTGCCTCATTCTATTATATACACTCCAATTCAACTTTCTTATAAGGAAGAGAAACCTTCCCGGGAGGGCAATGCATCTTTAATTTCCAAAAGGGAAAATGAAGACAAACAGAAGCTGCGTTAAAAGGGAATTTAAAGTATTTGGTAAGAAAAAAAAAAAAAAAGATTCCTATACAAAATGATGACTACTAAAAATATAAGTAAATTTATATCAGAAATCAAAAAAAAAAAAGTTTTCAAAATAACACAAAGCAAAAATGTTCATCAGAAAAGTGAAAAGCTAAGAGGACTAGAAAGATATCCTTAATAACCAAGACATTTCTAAATGGGAAAAATAAAAATACCGTTAACTGTATCAAGTTAAATAAAAAGATGACAGTATCTTGTTTCAAATAATATTTTTCTTGTAATTTTTTTTTTTTCGGGAAACAACGGGATCAGGGTGTTCCCCAGAGGCAGGATTGCTGGTGGTGCCTCGGTAGGTTGTGTTTTGGGTCTGGAGAGCAGTTCCTCCCAACCATCCCCACTCCCGGGGGCACGGTGCCTTTCAACCACCCATGGCCTCCTGCTTGCAGCTCGGTAGCATCCCCTCCATCTCTGCTGTGGCACTTTTTTCCAGTGGTTCTGGGCAGTATTTTTCCCCACGGCTCTCGGACTGTTATTTTTATGGGATTTAGCTCATAAATTCCAATGTTACTCCTACTCCTACTCAGAGGAAGCAAATGGCACTCACATGAATCACCTTTTCTTTCTCCTATTTTTCCACCCTTGGGTTGTAGCTTTTGCATTAGGGTGTACATTGTGCTCTAATCAGTGCTGATACCATTATAAACAGGGGAAAAAAAGAAATAAAAAGACAAAAAGAAACCAATAGGGAGCTTGAGTGAGTCCTGACAAAAACTGCGTAGTTTCCATAGCCAAAATATTACTGGGTGACACTGCTGCTTGCTCTGGAAAGGACTCCCAGGGAATATGTTTACTCTTCCAGCACTTCATTTCCCACCATCCACTTAGTAGGGTTATCTCCCTTTTCCCTCTCTTTCTGTGCCACACTCTCATCTTTTGTTTAATTTATCCCCAGAAGTAACTTCCACTGTTTGAGACAACGCATGACATCAGCTACATACCCCTTGGAGAAACCTCTGTGAACGTGTTTCACCATCCTTCGTTCCAGGCTGACCACCAAACCTGGAGTGCAGGAACTAAATTACTTTCAAATGAAACTAAAATGCAAGGGAATGCATCTAATCCGTGCCAGACGGGTGTTCAGTCCATGGAACTAGATTAGAAATAGACCAATATATGTATATATATTTATTAAAAACTAATATAAAATGCATTAAAAACTAATATAAAATGCATTGTGAAATATGAGTAGCTGAGCAGGTCCACAGCTACTCCCACAGCTATATTCCTCTACAAAGTGGTCTGAACCCCTTGCCCGTGCAGCTAATTGCCAATCACGATATAAAAGGATCACTTTACCACAATATGAAAGCAGGATTCTGGGAAGGCAGGGCCTCACGAGACCTGCAGCTGAGATTTCCATGACAAAAAGGAGAGAGTGAGGAATTGTCTCCAACCAGTTTCTCAACAGAAGAGGATTTAGAAGTAGATTAGTGACAAACTGCCAGGAGCAGATGGTATTCACTCCAGAGCTCTAAAAGAACTCAGATGTGAAATTGCTGCAACGTACAGTTTATCATTTTAGTCAACCTTCATACCAAGAGGTAGCAAATATGACACCATCTGATAAAAATCTCCTAGGAGAGATCAAAGAATGATAGCCCAGGAAGGCTGCCCTTCATACCAGGCAGATCAATATCATAAAGAGTAGAATGAGGACATATGTCTATAAACAAAGTATAATGAGGACTCTTTCCCTAAGAAAAGCATCTTGCCTCATTTATTTTTTTTAACTCAAAGAACAGGTGTACAAAGAATTTGTGATCAATGAAATATACTTAGGTTTTTAAAAAACCTTCAAGAAGTTATTTCACTAAATGCTTTTAAGGAAATTAAGCCACTGAGAGAAGTAGAAATTCCTATTGAATTCACAGTTGTGAGGAAGTAAAGGAAAATGGTGACTAGAATTTAGACCAGAGAAAGGGATGCCCAAGGGGACATACAGGGTCTGTGGCGCTTAACATATGTACGAGGCATTGTGGAGAAAGGCAGCAAAAGTGAAGTAACAAAGTTTGCTGATGATATAAAAATTCTCAGAGTATAGTCTATATCAATAAATTGAAAATAATGCATACAAAAATAAATCTAACGATTCAATCACAATAACACTACCTAAATTAAACACTGACTTTCAGTAGAGAGATTTTAAAGGCCTCATGGTCAGAAACATTCCAAGGACTGCTTATTAAAAACAGAATGGCTGATAACAAAAACATTTTAAAACCAACAGAGGCATAAAACTGGTTAGAGAGTTGGAGGTACTAGTAAAAAATCAAAGAGAAAAGATGTTCTCTGCAAGGCACAGGTAGGGGCTAGGCAGGGGATAAAACAATAAGCAGCTAACAATTTTTAGAAAAAGCATTGCAAACAAAGCAGAAAACATTACAGTACCACTGTATAAATGTGTATCCATATCCTGAATACAGTGTATAGTTTTATCAAAAAAAAAAAAAAAGATAAAGCAGTAAATATGCTTTGATTCTATCAAATAGAATCTCTTTTAACAATCATAAAATTACATAGTGATTTAGACCCTAAGCATACAAGTGTCCCCTAAGGAACCAATTTCATAATATATTATATTACACTACTTAATGTTTTTTAATTCTGTAATACCTGTGACAGGCAAATTCTATATTGTACGTAAACAATGCTTTAGAGATATAGATCATGCAGATGTTGTCTATTTTTGCTATTATTAACCATATATTTGAATCAGAGATTTTAGCCAAGATCTGGGCCATTGTCTTAGTCACAACTCCCATATCAAAAATTCTGACTTAAAGAAAGTTTTAAACAGGTCTTGCTCTAAAACAAGACAAAGTTGGAGGCAAAGAAAGGCAAAAGTAAATATAGTCAGATCACGTGGCTAAAAACTTTCAATTACAAATTGATCCCTGCTTTTCCTGTGACAAGATATTTTTTTTTCTATAGAAGTCAGTTTCAACATTTATCAGACTTTATATTTCATGACGAGTACAGTGTCTTCAGTTGGGATACAGCCTTTTATTGTTCATTTAGTAAGCTAGTTAATACTCCCCAATTTTCACAGGTTGTATGTACTTGACAAAGTGCCACTTAATATTAATGATTAATGCAATAATTAGGTATCTATTAGAAAATTTGTTTTCAAAAATTATATTCACAATCAATAAGGACAGTGACCTACAAAAAACCTAAAGTCACACCAAACTGTGTTTGGAAAAAAGAACTTTTACTTAGATTCTACACTACATTTTAAGCATAGCATGTGGCTGCCCTTCCTTCCCAATTTGGTCTCTATACTGAAAATTGAATCCCTTAACAGCAATTTTTATACCCTGGGCATAATTAACAGTGGAAAAATCACTAAATTTTTATCAACTGGAGCTTCCTAATTGGCTATCCAGTTTGTCAAGTGTGTAAAGGAGGTAACCAAGCCATCCCACATCACAGAGCTAAACAGGGAATCTTTGAATTAAGTGGCTGAAAATAATAAGAGAGGAGTTTCTCAATAGGTATGCTAGAAGCTTAGGAAAGGAGGGTGGAATAGATGGACACCGACCCCAAGATTTTTAGGAGAATTCAGTGGAAAGTGGGCTGACCCCTGGATTCCATTGTGGTTTCTGATATCAAGGTCAAAGCATGTCAAGAATAGGGAATTCAAAGCAAGAAAGAACGTTGAAGTATTTTCTATTAATTTGCCTTGATCTGCAAATGCCTGACACTGTCTAAAATAACAAGTGATTATGAAACCCTTACACGGTCTGTATATTTCTTAGCTACTGCCTGAAGAGATGAACTGTAATCAAAGCCAAAATTTCTACAAAGGAGTTGAAGACAGAGCACACACCCAGCTCTGATGGCTGAAAAGCACAGAGCTCTAAAATTAAAGCCAAGACCTGGCAGAGCAACCAATTGGACTTTTAGTTGAGAGGGAGACTTGTTGACAGGGCTGTGAACAGACAGCATGAGTCTTTTTGATCACAGTTCCTCAGATAAATAATAAGTATAAATTTTGACACGTAAAAGGTTTTCTAAAATTCACGTGATGCAGTACCATATCTTGTCAACAGCCATTAAGCCCAATTCTCTTTGAAAGTAATGATACACTGTGTTTAAATACTAATGGTATAAGATGGTCTACACACACACTAAAAAAAAAGTCCCCTTTGAAAGGTCCCCCAAGACAATATATTCAGGATCAAAAGATTCTTACATATTATAGTATTTGTTCAAGGTCAGCACAGGCAGGTCTACTAGTCTTTGCAATATGTTAAAATATATCCGTCCTATAAAGTGTCACAACCATTTGTGCATTTACTTTTGTGAAGTCTTTATTTTAGGTAGAGGCTTAGGATATTATGAAGGTTCAGCAGGCTCACTGCCACACCAGAGGAGAGGGCACAACTGCCCTAATCTACAGGCACGGCCCACAGTTATAGATTTATTGAAACCTCTCTTTTTTGCAAACTAAATCTGAAATGAATGCTGTACTCGGCTAACACTGGGCACAGATGCCATGGCTTCACTCAATGCTAAACAACAGTCCTTTGAGCATGCACCTGATATCTGGAAAAAAAATAATAATGATTTTATTTACGTAGCACGTAGAACTAGTCTAGAATCACAAAACATTTTCCCCAGGGTAATGAATTAAATGCCGAGGTCTGTGTGAACTACATCAGCCAGCTTTTTGATCCCAAAGTTCAACGCATCTGGGGAAGAGGAATGAACCATGACTTTAAATGCCACGATGTCTGTGCTGAGCAAAACTATATAAGGAGTGTGTGTAAAGAGGATGACATTTGTACAGAGCCAGACCACAGCCAAGAACTCTTAAAGCCTAAAGGCACGTTTGAAAAATAGCTTTACAATGTGAAATGAACATAAAAATAGGTAAATCCATTTTTGAGATTTCAAAAGACACACATATTACAATGGAGTAGCATGAAAAGGCTTGATTTATGAATTGTAGTGCAATCACACTTTGAATTTTACATTAATTTCTGAGCTCGTGCTGTGACATGTGAGTCAACTAAAACAAGAATAAAACTAAATAAGCTTAGGCTTTAGATCAGAGCAGAACTCTCTGCTTTGCCATAATACTGTAACACAAATATATAGCCCATTTTATCTATTTACCAAAGGGGTAGTTCTCATCCTATTTATGGTGGAATGAAAGAGCAGGAGTACAGTCCCAATTTTCCGAATCCAGTTGAGCCAGTTTGATCCTTAAAGATAATGTTGTGGGGGAAAATATTCCATAGAACACTGAAGATGCAAACCAGCACCACAAAGAGGTGCTACCTTTCTTTTTCCTTCTGGGGCCAAAAAGGCTAACTTTTGCTTATGTGTACATAGATGATCCACTTCTATCTTCAGATAATTCATGATTAAAGAATTTTCAGAAGCAAACTGCACCTCTGTTTGGCCTGGCCAGGTATGCTAATGGAACAGAGATCTGCCCTCCCCATCTCTGTGCTCACTAGGGATTTTCTCATGGAGCAGCAACAGCCAATGCCAAATCTCTGCATGAGCCCTGGCACACACAAAATCTTTCACCACTATATAAAAAAAACCCCACAAATAAAGAGCTGGATAGCCACATTTTCCAGACTAAATTAGGGCTAGCACTGTCACTGCATCACACAATAAAGAAATGCCCAGCTCTCTGTTTGCAGAGTGCCCGGGTTAGGACATTACAGTCCCTGAGATCTCACTCTGGAAGTCAGCCTGCAATATATATATATATGTATAGTAAAAATGCAAGAAAAAATATTGGAAAATATAAAGTGGAAAAACCCCAAATGGCTATAGAAAAATAGAAATCAACTGAGGTCAGAACAGAGGTTTAAAAAAAAAAAAAATCAGGAACACAATATATTGGATTCTTTTATCCATCCAAATACTGGAACGTGAGAAAATTGCATAATAAAGATTAAAATATGAGTTCCTGGAAAGGAAATTGCATTTCGGGCTCATGTGTATACCATTTGATAGAGCTAGAGCTTTAAAGTAGTGCAGAATTGCAATATGCCAACTATGTGTCAAAATTATATGAAAACTAGGATGACTTTGCTTGGGTATCTAAAATGCAATAGTAATGAGCCAAAAAAAGAGACCGTTTTTTAAGATAACTTCACCTTCCTCACACAGAATCACAGAATCACCTAGGTTGGAAGGGACCAAACAACAAAAAAAAACCCAACCAAACAATAAAAAAAGCCAAACAAAACCCCCAAACTAAAGCTCCTCTTGTTAAGCATTGCCATAATGCTTCTTGCCTGTGAAGCTACAAAAATTAGGCTAAATTTTAAATAGAAATTTAGAGTTTTATTTTCCTCTATTTTTTTTGTTTCTTTGCGTGTGTGTGTGTGGAAGCATATGTATTGCTGTTTTCAAAATAGCTATATTTTGAGGTTCTTGGGTTACATTACATTTTTATGTCCTACATATCAATAGAAATACATAAATACACTAAGGTTAAGATGCAGCAATAAAGGGTGACAAAGCCTTTATAAATCTATATAAACTGATTTCCCCCAAATTCACATAGTATTCTTTTTGCTTCAAATTGTAAGTACCAATTAAAATCTCAAGATTTTTATGCAGCTTTGTATCTTATTTCCTGCATCTCTCGTCTTTTCCCAGCCCTCCAACTCTCTCCCAGCATTTTTTTCTGACTTTTTTATTATTAGGAGAATGTTCTTTCCTTATGAAAGAATAACGGCAATGAATTTGTAAGTATTTCTTTAAATTATTCTTCTGTAAGTCTAAAATATCTTCCAAAAGTCTATTTTATAAATAGGAAAACAGGACCTGAAAAGTCAAATCACTTTCCCAGGATTATGAAAAAAAATTCAGTTCCAGGATGAGAAAAGAAGCTTAAGTTTCTATTTACCACAGAGTAACAAACATCGTGCTACACTGTAGGACAAGGCCAGCTAATGACTTTCTGAAGAGGATTCTGAAGTTTACAGTACTCTTCCTCCCACCCCAGATGTTTAGAGTTTTTGGTTTTTTCCCTGAAGTCAAATTGTTCTCAGAATCGTCACCTTTCCCTTCTACCTTACCAATGTGAGGAATTTCAAATTAAAAACATCTCACAAAATCTTCACAGCATGACAAATTTATAATCAGCTAAGTGATTTTCAGACCCCGAGATGCTCAGAAGGACTCAGCACATCACCTTAGAAATTTTAATGACTGTCATTAGAGCAGACACTTATTCTAGTACATGCACTGCAGTCTGGAAACTGTTGAATGAGTTTATGATCCTTATTAGACTTCAGCACATTTTTCTTTTTGTGATTTTTTGTGATTTTTGTAACTTTAGAAATGGTTTAGAACCTAGCTCAACATGCCTACAGTTAACCTTAGAACCTTATAAAAGATGGAACATGCTTTTGGGCTCAGTTCTCAGGTATTCTTACTTTTCCCGCAGATTTTATATCTCATTAGTATCTATTGAATAAAAAGTGCTAATAAAGAATTATTTTTAAAAAATCAACATAAACTTAAAATCATCATTAGTTCCTGAGCAGAATAAATATGCACATACACAGCTGCAAAATATTATTATATCCTTGCATAAACATTTATAGAGTGATGCTGAAAGCCTTTTCTGTCATCTAAAACCAAGGCCAAATTCAAGCATATTCCCACGGTTCAGGAAACTCTCAGTCTAAGGGCTTTTCAGCTCTGGGGAGGGAGGGAGGAGGCAGGGAAATCCTTCAACCACTTCAAACAGAGCAAGAGGACAATATCCACACACTTGCTGAAAACAGCTGTCTCCAAATACAGTATTCATATCAAGTACTTGACCAGCTCTTACAAAGCAAAACACAGTGAATTGAATTGAAAAAATCAGTTATATTTGGAAAACTCTGTATCGTTATACCCAGAACAAGGTTCCTCTAAATCATACTCTTCCTCCCTCCCTCTCATACTAGGGAGGAAGATATATGAAGCAATGTTAACTCTTAGAGTGGTCTATACCCAGCAGAGGGAAGAAATATTTTGCTCTAAACTGAAGTTGTCCCTGTAGTATCCTAATAAATGAGCAGTGCTAATGTATAATTTGTAATCCTGAAAAACAAAGTTGCTTCAGGCTTTTTTATGTGGTTTAGCGTAGAAAAATATTTAGAAAAGGAGAACACTGCTTTCCCAATATTTTACAAGACCTATCATTGAATAATACTACTATTAAATTAGAGCAAAAAGCAAAATGTTTGAATATTTTTATGTAAGAGCTGTAGTAGACATAGCATAATTTCTGAAAGGTAGAGAGTAAATTTATCATCCTGACACAAACAATCCTGGGTTTAAATGTCATCATTGACAAGGTATTTTGAGATCTCCAAGACATGATGGAGGCATTTTTGATGCTAACAAACCACAACAGCATTGTGAGAAAGTCGACAAAGTACTGCTTATCTTTGTCTGTGTGCAAAGTAATTTCCTTTTTCAGCAGGAAGACACGCAAAATACAGTAAATTAGTTTTGGAATTACAGGAAGATATTAATTAAAATAATTTTAGTTTATTCAGGATTTTACAGATCTTACAGATCATTTTGCTTCCATTTGCAAATTTCACTTCTGGGCATCATTATTGAACTTACAGCAATTGATCATATCAAAATACTTCAGACGTGTAAGGCTTTTCTCATATAAATCACATACAGTTTTATACTTCATAATATTTCATCCTGCTTAGAAAGTGGAAAAACAGCACAATATTTTTTTTTCCAAAAATATTACATGAGCAAAGAACTTTTCTCTCTGAAATTTCAGTAAAAATCTTAAATAAAATATAATAGGTACAGAAGAAAAGAAATGCATGGAAAACAGGAAAGGTTCTGATTATGAGCTCTCTAAGTAATAAGAGTTTTTACTCTGCCTTACATCTTTTTTGTAGAGGTATAACTGTATAGCAATCCTTTGTATTGCTACAGCTGTGTACCAATACAGTCAGTAACCAAATAAACTGCATTTATCTGGGGTAGATTGACATACAGTCATTTCTCATGTTAACATGTCAAGGAAGGCAGAACTTTCCTGACTTATTTTTGTTTGAGGAAGATATGGAACAGTTAAATGGTAGGAAGCAGAATATAAATTCTACGTCTGACGATAATCCAGACCTCGGAGAAGCCTTTTAATTCAAATTTCTGCCAAAGTCACATTTCTCTACAATCTAAATGTTCTCTTTTAGATGATTGTCTGAACTGGTTGTTTGGAAAACTCAGAGGTGGAATTTCTTCACTCTCCACAGAACAATGAATGTGTGCTTCCTTTTCTGCCAGTTCAAAATTCATCCATAACGTGCAAACTAAGTCACTGACTCCATTCAAAGCTCACTATGTCTTATTCTCAGAACTATAGTCACAGAGATTTGATTATGTCCTTCATCTATAAAGTTCTGGTTTATATTTTAAAACATATCACATGTCCTTTCAGCATTTTTTTCTAGAAGGTAAAAAAAAAAAAAAGTTCTCCTAACATTTTTTATAAAATTGTATTCTGCTGAATCATTTCTGAATCTCATTTATATGGCACCCACACCATGTATCTCAGACCTACTGGAGAGGGTCAATCTTTCTCCCAAGAATATAAATTGCCACGGACAGACCTTTTAAAGCCAGTTTTGGTCTTGAAGAACGTAATGTCAACTCTAATGAAGTTTCCCCTACAACTGATTTATAGACACTAGTTGCCTCCTTACGGTGCATGTGCAGCAACACCGGCATGGCCTGTGGAACTGTGTACAGGCTCAAACTGGGTAAGTTGATTGAATGGCTCCTGAGCTTTGTTATCCCCTCTGCACCAGCACCAGCACCACCAGTGTTACCCAACACCACCCAGCAATGCAGGCAGTTGCTCTCAAGAAGATGAGTGAGGTATCATGTCCTTTTGTAGGTGGTCTGCCATAGGCTTAGATGAAGATCTCAGAGAATGCCAAGAACAAGCTTGGTTTTCTTATATTTGCAGAGGTGGCTGCAGCAAAATTAGCCACATCTTTAAAGCCATGATCGTTTAGATTAAGGTATAATTGCCTCTAATGATCTCTCTTGAAAGCTGTGAGTTATTTACCAGCAGCTAGAATGATGTTCAAAAGAAATCCCTTCCTGCTTTTGAAATAATGAAAGCCAAGCATCAACAGCAATAAATGCATGTCCAGACTTGTACACGAAACCCCTACTCATCAGTTTAAGAAAGATCAGAGACATTAGCTTTTGGATAATTAAATACGTTCCTAAAGGTCAAATGAGATCTGCTTGTCCTGCTCAAAGTTACCAAATACCTAACACATCCTACCTGACCTGGTGTAGCAAAGCAAATTGCACCCCTGTGATGTACAGCTGGGTTTTAACATCCGTTAAACTCCTTTTTGTTTTTCCCCATCAGCAAGTCAGTTTTCTTATTGGCAAATCAGCCAATGTACCATTTCAGAATTCCTTCAAGCAGGGTCCCAGGTGTGACTGAAGATACCAAGAGGGAGAGACCAGCAGTCACTGTGCACTTTCACAGCAGCTAAAAGGACCCAGAGGCTCCCACAGGGCAACCAAGCAGGACAAACTGATCATCTCCCTGGCACGTCTCACTGCAAGATGAACTGTTTTCAAGAAAGCATACTGGGGAAAAAAAAAAATTGAAAAAAAAATAAATTGAGAAAGCATATTTAATTAACTAAACTTTTATTTACTGCCGTTTCCTGAAGAAAAGTTAATTGTATTGGTTAACAGTCTGTTGCAAGAACAAGGCACTACAAAAAAAATAATTACCTAAACACAATTAGAAGCTTGGAGAGAGCCCAGGATTTTTCACACTGCATAACTGCACCCTCTCTTTCTTAAGCAAGCCATCCTTGATATTTTCCTTGCCTACTCTTTGTGTATTTCCTTTCTTTCTGCAGTGGCCCATATCAATCAAGGGAGGAAATGGAGACAGCTTTCCTTTAACATCTCTTTCAGCTTGGTGGGTTTGGAGTTTGCTGGGGAACTGGAAACCGTGGTCTGGACTTCCTCAGTCTGAGAGCAGTAAGTACGTGCTTCTCCTTTCCTCAAGACACAAGGTTGTAAAACCCTTAATCTGGTTCTTAATCTCTGTCTCTTCTCCCTTTCCAGCTGAAAAGCAATCATAGACCATACACAAGGGGGACAACTTCAGCACTTGAATCTAGGAGCGGGTTTGGGGTGAAGAATCCAACCTTCAAGAAAGAATTTTATTGCCATTTGTAGGTGAGGACTTACTTTAGGAGAAAGGCACCCATGTGTCCTTTTTGTTCCTTATTGGCTGATGTGAGACATTGCCTGATGTGCTCTGCTTCAGAAAGTCAAAGTAATGATATCTACTATTTTTTAATTGATTGCTTTCGTATTTCATGCATTCCATGCATTTACAAAATGTAAACACAAAGGGTCTGAATAAATATATAACTCATCTATATAACACTGTTTGTTTATTATATTAAGCACAAAAAAACCCCTCGGTCCTAAACAATTTTTTTTCAGAGTTGCATCGAGATCCTGTGCATATCACTTGGCACCTGAGACTGAATTTCTCTACTTCTAAACCAGGAGCTGCTAGCTGTGCATGCTAAGCAACCTCTGGTTATTTTGGGCTGGAACACCTTTTCACTGTGACATTTCATCAAATGAGCTTTTCGGTCAAGAGAAAACGCCTTGAAAAGAAATAGCAAGTTTGATGAAAGAGAAGGAAAGAAGAGACTGATTATTAAAGAAAGCAGAGGTTCAAATCCTTAGTCTGCCTGATACAGAATGTTCTAGCAAGAAAGAGGCCTGTCCTTGTTCATATAGAACAACGTAATTGAACCTGGGTTTCCTCCACGCCAAGCCAGTTCCATAAGTATATCCACATGTTTTGATGCATAAACATTGATTTTGATAATTCCATGTCTGCTGCAGCGTTTCTAAAGGTTTTGGTCATGTTCCAAGGTGGAATGAAAACAAATGGTAACTCTTCTACGAAATGGACTTACTCTAGCTGTGACACGCAGCACAATATATGTTAACAAATATATCATCCATAAAAACACTGGTTAAATGCATGTCAGTGCTATGGTGCGTGGATGCTTAAGATAGCTTTAAATGAGCCAGCTGAAGAACTTCTGACAATTTAGAAAAAAAAAGAAAAAGCTGTAGATCCAAGCTGGTAGTGAGCTCTGTGCCATAACAATTGGGCTGCTTTGACACCTCCACAAGCTTGTTAAAATCTCCTTTGCATTCCACTGAGCCAGCACCCCAGCTCTCTCTCTTGCAAATATAGTGACAACCAGTGTTCAAAGAATTTTGTCCACTAATAAGATCATTTGTATCCTAAGCAAACATGAGGTAGGTACATCTGAACCTGGATGTACCTAGATAGGAAATATATCTAGAAAACATTATCTAGAATATATCTAGATAAATCAATATATCTAGAAAACCTACATCCTGTAGGTTTTGACCAGATGTTCAGTAACTGAAGTGCATCCACATCTGCCATGGAAAATTATTGCTTCCAATTACAGAAGAAAGCCTCCAAAACAAAGAATATTCTCTCAATTTTTAACTAAAAACATAGTAGCAGGAAGATATTTCACTTTGGAAGGCTTTTAGAGGTGGAAAGACAACAGCACAGAGTTGTCTGTGGTCACCCAGTAGGCCAGCATCAGAACTGGTGACAGAAAGCAGGTCTCCTGAAGACAAATGGTCGAGTGCTGTCCCCAAAAACTCACACTGAATTTAAGCAGAAGAGAAGAGAGTCCCTTGGTTGTAAGCTGTGACTCCCCAAAAGAGTTCTGGGTCTTGTGTTCATCACCCCTGGAACGGAAAGCTCAGAGGTAGCCTAGAAGCTGTGGAAGACCTTGTCTTTTGTGTCCGATTTCAACTAGGTACATTTATTTAAATAAGAAATGAACATTGGGTTCACTTTGTACCACAGTAGGTAGGAAACACAACTACCACAGGCAAATCTCATGAGAGAAACATCCCTGCCAGCCTGGATTCCAGCATTACATGCTTGTGAAATGCCTTTAGCATAGAGCACCACATGACCTTCAAGAACAGCTCTACAAAGGTAATGGGTGAAGTTTGGACTATTTCTTTAACAAAAATCTTGCCTAAAGAATACCATGAAGACTTAAAAGCAAAAATGCTTTGGAAAGAAATAGTAAACTTATTGCTGTGTTGTCTTCATATTGGAAGAAATTCCTTCAGCTAGACTTTTGTATCAGATCCTGTCTGAATTTAAAGCCATCACTGAGAGTTTTAAAAATCTGGGACTAACAAAGCAGAGCACTGCACAGTTCTTAGTGTATTTGGTTTTTGGGGTTTTTTTCAGCTTCAGTGGAGAGCTGTGTTATAAATTGATGATAGTTACATAATTATGAGTATGGTTTATATCTAGAGTTGAAGCAGTAATCCTACTTCTAGAGCTGAAGGAGAGAATTTCTCTTATCAGAGTAATCACATTTTCTAAGTATTATCTTTTCCATATGTTCATGGACAGGAAAAACATGAAATCACTTGTGAAAAGCCTTCTTAATCCTTTGCCTTTCTGCTTTTTTGTTGCATTAAATTTTAATCTTTTAATACTCTTGAGTTTATCATCTAATTTCATATTCTAATACCTCATTAAGTTTCTTGTAGTGTCATGTATTCCCATGAAAATTTTAGCACCAAAAATTTAGGGTAATATACAATACAGGAATTGCTGATTACCTTTTGTCAACATCCAGAAAAACCTCACAGGAAGATTCCTAAGTATATGCTTAGGTCATACAGCTATGAAGGGTTAATTTCAAAATGACTTTGTATCCAGATGCCTCTTTCTTGCCAAATATTTGCCAAGTGAAAATCAAACAAAACCAGGGATGTTTCTCCTATGAAATGAGTAGCCGATGACAAAAAATACTCATCTTTTTGAATTCAAAATATAGCAGTACACACCTTTTATTTTAAAATGCACTCTTTAGACTATATTTACCAAATTTATAATTTGAAAAATATTAATTTTAACAATATAAAAATTTTACATGTATTAGCTTATACTAGAAGCACTTTTGTGTCTATGAGCAAAATAGTGGAAAGAATTTGCAGGATAATACTGCAGGCAACCATTTCCAGTAAAATTTTGCTACATCAAGGTAGGAGCTAGTCATGGGCAGAGATTTAGCTCGTGGTCCTCTTTTTTTTATTTAAGAATATGGAAGTAGCCAGGCTCTTCCACAGCAGACCAGTTACAGAGCTGAGCAGGAATGCACAATCTGAGCGACCGCTCTTGTCAGGCTAAAGGGCCACGGATTTTAGGCCATTTTCCTGGTCATAATGAATTGGAGTATTATGGTATGAAGCACTAGAAGGCACACAGAGGGACTAAAATCTATCCAAATTACTAAAATAATCTCTGCCATGCATTCCACCTCCGAATACTCATTTGCAAAAGACAGTACATCAAAACCAGCATTTTGAAGAGCATCTCAGTCCATCACTGTGGCAGACCTGGGTTCTCTATGCATTATAAATTACCACAGAAGAGGGACTTTTTGTTACTTGATGCACAACATGAAAAGCAGATGTGAGGGACTTTTTGTTACTTGATGCACAACATGAAAAGCAGATGTGAGCAGCAATGAATGAGACCAGGTTCCTCTGCCACTGGAGAAGTCAACCCCTTGCACTAAGTAGCCCACCAGCAGCTAAACTCGCTCCTCTTACACTGCTCACCCTATATAGTGTCCATTGTCACCAGCTACAGGTCACTCTTTTTTTTTTTTTGTGTGTGTGTCAATCCATGATGCTATAAGTGCAAAAAAAGTAGTAGGATACCTTGATCTTGTATTTGCAAACCCCTTGCACAGATGAACCAGAAAACTCTTATTACAATTTTCTATAAGGGATCCTGCTGCTAATTTTTTAAGCCTTCTAACTAGTCACATCAGCAACAACTTGTGTATCAAAGACTGCAGATCATCTTTGGGGAAGAGGAGACTGAGGGGAGACCTTCTCTTTCTCTACAACTCCCTGAAAGACGGCTGTAGAGAGGCATGGTTGGTCTCTTCTCCCAGGTCACAGATGACAGGACAAGGGGTAATGGCTTCAAGTTGCAAGAGAGGAGGTTCAGGTTAGATATTAGGGAATATTTCTTTCCTGAAAGGGGTGTCAGGCCTTGGAATGGGCTGCCCAGGGAGGTGGTTGAGGCTTTTTTTGCAAACAAACATTTGCAGTTTACTGCAATACTGCCTGTATACAAAAGCATTGCAAGTTCTTTGTGTGTTTTAGTCTCAAATATGCAGTAAGATCTATGCTGGCTTAGCAACTGGCTCAAGAGTCCACCCTTGTGAATGCAATTGTAGTATCAGGTGTTATTCTTGCTCTCACATTACCCACCAGAACCATTTGTGTTGTTGAGCAGGGGGATAATTGTAGCTCTTTTATCAAAGATAGATCTGGGCTGCATTAGATAATATTATAGTGATGCTACACAGTGTGTCAAACTAATTTTCTCTGGTGGCATGGGTCAGTAGCCCAACAGCATTATAGATAATCAAAACACCTCATAGGCAAACTGTTTACAAGAGGGAACTGCTAAAATGTGAGAAAATGCTCAATTCTCAGTCCAATGAATTTTGATTTTATAGTGCAGTATTGATTCTGCATTAATATAAGTTCCCAGTCCCACCACTTGCTGCTGTAATCTTTTTATCTCTCTCCAGACTATCACTGACAAAAAAAAAACAAAAAAAGCACCAAATACCTTTGCTTATCCCATTTCCTCTGTCATAAACTAAACCTTATAAACCTTGGCAATTTGCAGCACAGGAGACAATAACTACTGACTACAATGACTACCAATTCTAGCTGCTTTGCTACTGTTCCTGTCCATTTTCATAAATAAGCATTAAATATTCAGGCTTCTAGTCCTCATATAAAGTTAGAACCCAAAAAAATTTTTAAAATATAATATGTCATCAGAATACTTACACAGCTAGTTTAGCAGCTGTTGCAACCATTCTTAAAGAACACTGAGTTAAGATTCATTTCATCGTTTCTTAGTTTTTTCTCCTTAAGACATAAATAAAGTCATGCATATTACAGCAACAATACATCACTCCTGGCTGCTGGCCTATGTCCTGTATAGCTGAAGGTATCTAAAAGTAATATTTCTTGCTTGTTAAAAAAACTGACATCTTTCTCTCTGGGTGGAGAGGTGTGTCAGTGGGCACGCAGAAAGGAAGTTTCATAATCAGAGAGGTATAAGAACTGGAAGAGCAACGTATGGCATTTAAAAAAGAGACCAAATCTGTCTCCAGTATTTGTGTGCTTTCCTCCAGGACTTGTCTTCATGCTTGGAAAAGATATTATACAATATAGTTAATTGACTGAGACTAAAAGTGGGTCTATTACTGTTTTGAGAGTCTGGCAGGCAAGATGCACTTTGGGTCAATCTATGCTGGCTTATAGCAGGGGTAATGAGATCTTACTAATTTTCCATTCTGTTTTCCAGTTCTGATATTGTTTTGCTCTGAATTTGATATTTTGAGCCGTTCTTGGTGAATTGATTGATCTGACATGAGGCAGAACATTTTGATCATCTACACTCTGAAGAGAGATGCTCACCAACGAGCAGGTTTGGTTATCTGTGTTGTGACAGTTGTCCATTGATCCATTTGAATACATATTTTCAACATACCAGGAGTGTTCTCCCTAGTCATCATGCTATGAGGCACTCAGACTGTTGTTAGGAGACAAGTTTCCCTTTAATTATTCTCTTTCACCCTGAATAAACCACCAAACAGTCAGTACAGCAGGACCAGGGTCCAGGGCTCCCTTGTATCAAGGGGAGAGTAGTTTTCGTTTGGTTGATAGCTGGCTCCATGAAATGCAAAAAAATTCACAGCAAGTGAAAAGGTGGAACTGAATAAAGCATATTCTGCTGCCAGGGAAATTAGGATAACAGTACCCTCAACTGACTCAGATGTAACATTTAGATTTTCTCTCACTCACCAGCTGTGTGCCATTAGACTGAATGCAATTCTCTTTTTCTCTCCTTCGAGTCCAATTTTGCAAGGAAGATTCCTTATAAATTGTGAACCTAAGACAAAGTGGATCACTTCAGTTTTACAGTTAAACGTTTCCTATGCAGGTAGAATGCCATTTTCTGTTCCTATAAGTTTCATTATTCACATAAAAATAGAGCAGTAGCATCTGTAGAAACCAAGAGCTTTTCTTTGCATCACTTCCATACCTCTTCCATCCTCGCGACCCTCAAAAACTCTTAATCTGATGGTTTAGATGCTCTTCTCAGCAAAACTATGGTCTGAATTGTTGAGTGGAGTTCCAGTAAAACATTCAGTTGTCTATGGCTCTCTGCAAACAAATGCCTGCCTAATGAATGATAATGCAAATCTGGACAATAATTCCAGAAAACCAGGGTCCCTAACGTATGCCTCATATTCCTCCAAGCAAATTAATTTTAAAAAGAGATGATTAACAACAAACACAGATTTGCCAAGAACAATCACACAAAACAAGTCTAATTTCCTTACGGATAGGAAAGAAATAGTTGCTATCACATATCTTGCCTTTAAAAAGCATTTGTCTAATGTTGCAAGCAAGCTGGGAAAAATTGTCACGGTGACATGTCTATACAAAATGACTTGGATAACATATTCCGAAACAATTTATCACCAGCTTGTGTCAGCAATCCTTTAAAGTGCTACAGATTCTTTGAGGTTAAAGAGGGATTGGCATGGAGTAATTTGATTAATCAGTACAAATGTAAATTTGAATATTTCCTCGCCTGAGGAAGACGGGGTCAAAACGTAAAGGAATTTTCATTAAGGTTTATCTCCCTGTCACACTTTCCCTTTCTTCTCCTCTTCCCTTTAAAGTAACAGGATAAAGGAAAGTTCCTTCTCTTTGACAGGTATAGTGAGAATCCTTCCTTGCTCTACCTTGTAGAATGTGGGTCATGTTATTTCTTCCCTTGTAATAAGAAATCTGAATCACTGAATCACAAAATCATGGGGGTTGGAAGGGATCATCAGAGATCATCTAGTCCAACCCCCTGCTAAGGCAGGTTCACCTAGAGCAAGGTGGACAGGAACATGTCCAGATACATTTTTAATATTTCCAGAGAAGGAGACTCCAAAACCTCTCTGGGCAGACTGTTCCAGTGCTCTATCACCCTCAAAGTAATGAATTTTTTCCTCATGTTCAAACAGAACTTCCTGTGTTCCAGTTTGTGCCCATTGCCTCTTGTCCTGTCACCAGGCACCACTGAGAAGAACCTAGCCCCATCCTCTTGACACCCGTCCTTTAGATATTTACATACATCCACTGACTGTGCAACAGGTAAGTTATTAGAAGATGTGATGTGAAAGCCAGAGATACTAAAAAAAGTTAGGGTTCACATCACTAAATTTTGAAAGATGAGCAACTTTAAGGTTTGTCATCTAACCAATTTTGGGCATCTGCTTCATCTCATCCAAATGCTCCACTCTACCCTGACTACAAGTGAAGCTTGGAGAGACTAGCTCACATACATATATAAGCAGTAAACATCCAACTTTAAGTACAATAAATTAAGCTAAATATTAAAGGTGAATATGATGTAAAACCTACCAATAACAAAGGGGACATACATTAAGTAGATCTTGACTTATGTTTACTATAAGCTAATATGGAAGAGAAGGACACAGAGAAATCCATGTTTGAAGAACCAAATACCACAAAGCTCTACTGGATAAGAAAACTGTATGACCTTTCATGGAAACATCGCTCTACTTCATCAGTCTTAGGGATCTGATCACGAGAACATTATTTCACAGTCTAACTTGTGTACTGAGTATTAAGAGTAGAAATTTCAGAAAAGAAAATGAAAAATAAAAAAAAAGTAGTGCTCTGAAAGATAAGTGTACAAATATTAAACTTTTTTAAGAACAGGGAAAAAAGTACATATCACGCAACAAAACCCCCATACAATAACAGAACCTTATGCTGTCATTTAAATATGGAACAAAGTTGAAAATACATCTTTCAAGCCAAAATTTTCAATCTGGATGCTTTACATATTGAAATTTATGGTTTCAAATACATCGGGGAACAAAATTAGAATAAATGGCCCATAAAATTATGCAAGGGAGATCTGAATATCGTGGACTACATTTTTCATTTGTCAAGAAGCCTCTTAGTACCAAAAAAGGGATGAGTTAAATACTAATGCCCTAGAAACACAAAAATAAAAATACAAAACAGTTCTTAGCATCTTCAGAGGATAAAAAGAGCAATGTAAAACTTTTCAGCTGCTTTGGCTTCTGCCAGGTTTAACTTCATGCAGACAAGAGAAGCGTGACTCTCGTCCTTCACTTAAATATACACATAGACCTGGTGGAGATTTTGTCTTAAAATTATTAATCACTCAGTTGTGACTGCAGTTCTTGAGTCAAGAGAATAATAAAGAAAATTAAACAGAACACTCTGAATAGCAAGTCTGGAGTCTGGAAAGATACAGGTAGAACAGTGCTAATCTTTTAGAATATGAAATTCACAATTTAAATTAAGGAATTCCATTTACTTGAAACTGAAGAAATAAAATGGCCAAAAATATAATGGAGAATTGGTAGCAAAGTAATAGTGTTATAGAGCACAACTGAGGCTTATAATCCAGCTCCGGGTTTTAAAACAAAAAAAACCAAATTGGAAAGATTCCATGATGGAGGTTACAAGAATAATTAGAGTTTTAGAAGAATGACTGCTCAGGAAATTGAAGGACTTTGTTTAGTCTAGAGAAGACTGAGGAAGGAAGGAAGGAAGGACAATGATAACAATCTTCTGATAACTAAGTGGCTGTCATTAAGAGAAGGACACACAGTTGTTTTCCAAGTGTCTGGAAGCGGAATATAAAAGAATCAGTATCATTTGTAGTAAAAAAGATTTATCTTAGATAGTATGGACATTTTTCCCTCCCTGAAACATACCCATAGGTATTCTACAGGCACTGTGATATCTCTTTGAGGTTTCTAGGCAAAGGCTATACATATATATATGTGGTATCATGTGAATATACTTAATCCTGACATCTGCAATGAACTACATGACTTAAGATCTTTCCCTGCCTTGCTTTTCTATCATACACATATGTTAACCTACACATAGGCTAACACAGAAAAAAAACAGAAACTACATGCCCATCCCTCTTTTCAAGTGCTTAGGGACAAGACTATATTAGCGCCACACCAAAAAACCATTGATTTTGTTACGACTAACAACATAGGATCACCTGTTGAGGGTGAATACACTTGCCATAGGAACCACCTGCAGAAGGTCTATGTCTCACTCTCCCATTAATCACTTGCAGGAAGACAAAAGTAGGATTTAAGACATGTATAGTAGGCCTTTGGGCTCTTTTCTGCACTTGAATGAATTTTTTCCAGTCTGTAAAATTAGCATTCTTTCTTAGCCAGGAACATATTAAAAACAAACAAAAACACCAAAGGAGGAAAACTAGAAAAATTGCTTCTTACCTAAACTTTAAATAAAGAAATATCTACTGGAAGTTATGCTTTATGCTTATGATATTTCCAGAAGTTTTTACTGAGAAGTCCTCAGGATTTCATTATGGTTATACTTTTGCAAGGAATTACTTTGAGAGTGACTGCAAATATGCAGCAAAGCATATTGACTCCTTGTGGTTTAAACTTTTTATGCAGTAATTACTTTGACTGAGTTTAAGTGTAGAGCTAGCTAGCTTGGAGCAGAAAGCCAAACATCTAAAAAAGAATGAAATCAAACAGTTTTGATTTTTTTTTTAAGGGTATCAGACATTAAGTAACACTAATGAAATATGTTTACTAATTAAGACAGTAGTTAAGTATTCCAACTCACTCTGTAATTAAAACTGCTTGATTCATGACTGTAATAAGTGATGGTTAAAATGTTAATGTGATCCTTGAACTAAAATTTGACTAACAAGATTTACTTTTTGATTAAGTTAATAGTTACCAAAGTTTTTAGTGACAGAATTTTTGGACATCTCAAAGTGAAATACAATATTTTGGACACATAACAATCATTATTGTTACATTATTAATACAAAATTGCATTAAAGAAACTTAATGAACACAAAGCTGTTCATTTGACTTCACCATTATCAATTGAATCCACACTGCATTCCCTTCAGCTGCCTTTAACAGTCTGCAGAAAACTCTACAGCCAGACCTCTGCTGGCCCCTCCTCCAGGGAGGTGTATAATGAGACGTATAATTGAGCATATGTAAATTGTCAACACTCCTAAAAGCAAGAAGACACTTGGGAATTACGCTGAACTAGGGACCCTTACTTTATAGGGAGGCTGGATTATTTTTCTGGAAGTTACCTGTTAGTTTTGCTTATTAGGCTAAGCTGAAAATTACTTTTAAATATATTTTCAGTAGTTTACACTATATAATGCAGTAGCATATTTTACTTTAAAAGGAAAAAATAAGAAGTTGTTTAGGTGCTTGTTATTTACAAAATGTGTTCTTTTAAATAGCAAATTCCAGTCGAATTTAGCTCTCAAAATTAGTTGTACTTAAACAGCTTTTTGGAGTTGTCAGATTTACCACCAGACTGCAACTCTAACTGAACATTAAGAGTTTATTTCACTTTGTTTCCTTGTTGTTTTTACAATAATTTGGTTTGTGTCCTTTAAAGGCTAAATCCCCAAACCACCATGAACTTGACAGATCATAGACCTATATCAGCTCTGCAGTTTATGAATTTCATTTAGTACAGTCACATCATTGAGTTTCCAAGATAATTATGCACAAGCATCAGATACAATACCAAGATGTTAGTCAGCTGTCCACAGCCACAATTAGCCCTAATTCTTATTCAAGCCTCAGCTACTCCTCCAAAAATTATTCTTCTCTTTTTTTTTTTCCATTTTCTAAGCCATTCTTCTAATATTATTTAGCTAATCAGCCTTAATTGAAAAATAGGCAGTATGTTTATTCTTTTACAGGAACAAGCAAGATTACTAGTGAGCAGTGTATTAAAATGGCATGTTGGGTTTTTTATTCTTTTATCTTTCTGATTACAAAGCCTTCAAAGACACCTTTGAAATTGAAATTTGCAATAAACATGAGATTTTCTACTCAATTCTTCACATGATACAAAACTAGAAAAATAGCATTTAGGAAAAATGTGTAAATCAATAGGTTTAAAAATTGAAAAACTAAGAAGAAACAATCGTTCTGAGTCTTTTTAGAATATCTAACAAAAAATATCTAGCACGGGAAGAGCACTTGCATTAAAGTGTCCATCTTAGACCTAGCTTCACAGATAGAGTAAAATTCTGGATAATGACCAGATGTAAAAAGACTACAGATTTACTCAGAAGATTCTAATAAGGAATATTAAAGACCTAATTCTGCTGTGAATAATTCTGCAGAATCTCCTATCAGCAAGCAACAAGAGATAAGTAAAAGTTAAATCATACTGCTGTTATTTGCATTACCTAAAACATTCATGAAAAGTACTCATGACAGAGTAGGTCCCTAAAATTAAAAATCAAAACCCATCCTAGACTTTTTGCAATCTTTCGTATCTCATGGTATCAGGAATTTAATCGTGCAAACAGGTAAGGTAAAGAATAAGCCTGAGAGACTACTTCTGATCCTGGAAAAACTGAAAACTTGCCTTATAAAAAGGTTTTAGAAAATGTTACAAGGATCAATTCTATATATTTCTATAGAAATGTATTTCTAGAAGTCTTGACTACGATTTATAGATTGTTTCTGCTGATTCTAAATGTTTCTAAATTCTGATTCTAAATGTACTGACTACCAGAAAAGTGATATTCAGTTTTCTCTGAATATTGGGATTTTCAGAAGTCTGTTTCAGTGTATACATCCCAAAATAACTACTTATTTGCTTAAAATCTCAGCCTTGGAATGTTACATTCTTTATAGAATATCCTGGTCATTATTCCTTTGCCAAACAGCAAAAGATCAGCTAGAATACCATGTAAATGAAAGGTTATTTTTTGCCCCCAAAATTTGCATTTTCTGACATGTGGTATGACAACTGAAGGGAAGACAAGAGAAGAGAAATAGCAATGTAGAAATTCATGTCTTTCTGACAATAATTTAAACTGAGATTGGCCAACAGATTCAAGAGTTATCATGAGGAACCAAAAAGGCAATGAGATCATTCCCATAAGGATTTGGGAAACTAGGCTGAGCACAGAACCACACATTTCATTTAGTTATAGTATAATATGATGGTTCCAAAAAGAAAAGCAATATTTAGCTGGAAGGAGATTTAATAATTTGATGCTTACAGGTATATTTTTCTTCAGATTTTTTAATGAACTGAGCAGTTCCATACTGACATGGTAACCCAGCATGTTTAGAAAGAATTAGAAAAAGCTTTTTGTTCAAATTGTCTGACCAAACCATCATAAATTTCACTGCAGTACGTTTCTGTGAAAAAGAGATAGAAGCTATTGTGTCAGGATTATTTGGGCAATTTGTATCCCATGATAAGCTTGGGAGCTAACTAATCTCTAAAAGCTACAGGAAACTCGTTAGTGGGGTTTTTTGCCATGTAAGTAGAAAAACATCATGGAGAGATGAAGGTACATTTCCACACATTTTAGAATGATTATCAAAGAGTATAACCTGAATGGAAAGAAATACTGCAAACGTGACTGCGAAGCCTCACTCAGAGCCCAGACACAATACAAGGAAACAGCTTAAATCAAAATAAGTACTACATACTCCACAGTGGAGCCCTTGACTTGACACATCTGGGAAGCCTAGGAAAAGAAGTTTGCTTATTCAGGTTTAACTCTTAATGAAGAGTTAACTCTTCCATTTCTGCACCATTAAGTTGTGGGTTTTTTTTAAATGAAGCAGAAAGAGAGAAGCAGGAAAGAAGGTCTTAAAATCTAAATTACTGTGTTGTTAAAAAGCAAGGGCTAACTGCATCATCTGAATAACAAGAACATACCCTCCACAGGGGAAATAGAAGACTAAAACAGGTTTTTTTTGCACTTAATGAAATTTTAAAGTTTGAAGCCTATTGAAAAATGATACTCATCTCAGTAAGAAAAAATGTGAAGACAGCAAAAATCTTCTTTCAACTTCATAGGAGCTGCAGGAGACTAAACATCAAATAAAACTCATTTAGGAATGTTGCCAGCACGTATCTGAGAAACGAATCTAGTGCACCCTGCTTAGACATAGTCTTAAAATACAGGACACGATGTGTCCACAATACACATACACAAATCCAACTCCACACTGAAACTGGGGAAAAACCAGCATACGCACAGATGAAAAAAAAAAAAAAATTCAAGCAAAGAAGTAGTGTAATTCAACAAGTGTTTTGGGGTTCTTTTGTAGGGTGGGGATTTCCTATCCAAAATAAGAGTCATTGTTGCAATAAAAATATTTCAGTAAATGCTTATGGTCTCAGGACAGAGACCATACTACTGCTTGTTATAGGTCACGATGATGTCAAATGCTGTACTATATTAGATTAAAAAAAAAAAAAGGAAAGAAAAGGAAAACTGAAAATTAAAGAACCTAGAAAATGGTTTCATACAGGTGACACTCGATGTATCACCTTTGCTTCCTGCCACTCAGCTGCACCAAAAAGCACCAGCTCCTGCTTGAAGGGACTGTGCAGCGGGGACTGTTTTTCTGCTATCACAGCAGCTCCTGAAAGGCATCATTCCTCATTTTTCATTGAGAATTTCTGATGTGGTTGTTAAGAAGCTATTAGGCAATTTTCCCTCCGTTTCAGTTTGTTTTCTCAGAGACTCACACACCTACAGGTACTTCTGTCACCCCAGGTTGCAACCAGAACCAGAGGGCCAAGCAGGTGGCACTGCCTGAATACGTGAAAAAGAGGGGAGCGTATGGCATAATTCCAACTGTTTTATTATCCATCAAAGAGCCACAAACCAAAGCACGTAGAGTTTTGCAAAGTCCATTTAGTTATATTTTTCTGTCAGTCTTCTCTAAACAACCACGAGGTCTTTGTATTGTACCTTTAAGTCCAGTTTCCTACCTCTGTGGTCAATTTTGTGCCTTTTGTCTGGATTCAGCCACAGCATTCAAACCAGACACCGTAGCTTGGCTCAGAGGGGTGGAAGGAGAACTTCACAAGCCATTTTTCTACTTATGCTTCCTGTTGTCTGGCATCTTACAAAAGTCATGAGATTGCAAACTCTTTTTTTTTTTTTTTTCTGAAGCAAAACCAATCCAGTCAAACTTTGCCAGCTTCAGCTAGCTAGAAAATGAAAGCACACACCTTCCTGGCACTTGACCTTCCTAGATCTCCTGACCCTTGGTGTCCCGTTTATTGCTCCCGTGGAGGAGGCAGGAAGCCTTCTATCTGACTTCCCACAGGATATACCTCTGTTATCATTCTGGAGCTGGAAGTTTTATGGGGCCCCAGGGGGCTACAAAAGACTCGGGTTTGTGCACACGTATTTGCAGGCCCAGAGTTCTGCTAAAGACCCATTTAGGGACACTGACCTTGGAAGCAGCCTCCACGAGTTGCCAGAAATAAGTTATGCTAATAGGAAATAATCACAGCAAGAAAAAAAATATAAATTAAAAAAACGTATCAAATACTACATCCCACACTTTTGAAAATACACACACAAAAAGAAAAAAAAAAATAATCAGTGTCTGAAATGACAGTCAATACTAAAAAATTAAAAGAGATCAAGTAGTTGGTCGATAAATGAGGTTGGAAGTCATTGATGGGGTGAAAGTAGATGAACTATTGAGAAAAGCTTTCAATAAAAGACGATAAAGACTACTTTATGGAGTTTTCTTAGAGTTGTTTTTTTCTGAACAACAAAACCACACGTGGCAAGGGGCATGTAATCACTAAACAGAGTTAGTTTAGGCACAACAGTGCCATCATATGTCCAAAGTTCATGTCTTTCAAAACATTATTTGAGAATCACAGACAGAGAGTAACAGAGAATAAAATAAAATGCTGGGTTTTTAAGCACTTGAACAAGTACTACAAAGAGCTTTTCTGCTATCAGATGTTGTACATTTGATGGTGGAAACAGTTCTGTTTATTTCAGTCATAAAAAACGTTTTCTATTCAGTTCAAATAGCTCATAAGAGGCTCAGAACTGGCGTTGTGTGTGCACAGAAACCTGATGAGCAGAGTCATTGGAGAGAAATCCCCTCTGCAAGCAGTCCATAAACAACAGAAAGCAACCAAACAAGAGACAAAGCACCCCTCCACACGTGCTTTTGTATCCCTGCCATTGAAAGTGTTCTTTAAGTTATTACCAGAGCTGAGAAGTTTGGTAGATTCTCTGGTTCCCACCTCACAGTGGGTTCTGTTGTTGCTTGTTCCTAAAGAGAATCATTTACAGCCAAGACTGTGCCATTGAGGCTCCCTAAATCTACAACTCTTCTAAACTTCACAGGAATCTCAGATGTGTTAAGGAAGAAAGGATTCTCCTTAAACTAGTTTGAGCATGAATAATCAAACCAGCAATAAACCCCTGAACTCCTACTCAGTTGGTTTTAGATTGTCCCTGGTATTTTCAACTTAAGATCTACTACAAGGTTTTCATAATGACAACGTTTGCTGTTTCATAAAAGCTGCCAGGGGAAATTGGAGATTTTCACAGTAGGATAGTGGGCAGATGAAATTTTTGGCACCTGAAAAACCAAGGAAAGAAGCTTGCAATTCAGAATAAGCATGCTGGTTGGATTATTCTTCTCAAATATTTGGAATGAAAACTGTAATTGAGACTGACATTCCTCTTGCCATTATGAAGTTTCAGAATAACAGCACAATACAGGAATGGAAACCACACTTACTGTTTCAGGGTTGGTTTTTTTTGCAAATTTGAGAAGTCATTACTGCTCTAGTAACTCTGGTTCATATTTTCAGTGCTTCATATTTTCAAGAGTCCTTATAGTCTAAAATTATTAAGCTTGTTTCAAGATTAATGTATTCAGGCCCAAAGTCTGTTGCATACTCAGATCTGGATGTTTCATTTCAGTTCCCTAAGCAAACTGATACTGAAACTAAAGATGGAAAAAAAAAAAAGCATCTGTAAGAAGTAGAATGTGATATAAGGAGTGGCAAGTTAGAAAGTGACACAGATTTCCCCAGAACTCTGGCGATACCAGAATGGAAACTTCTTTACAAAGAAAGACAAATTCATATTGCATTCTGCAGAGTAGGTAGACATGATCCAGAATTTGTCTAGTAATGAGTTATAACTTTTACTTAATACTTATAACATTTAAATTTTTTTTTCTACTCACTAAGCATCCAGGAGGCAATATATATATATATTGTGCAAGACTGTGCAAGACTTTGTTCTTCTCCCTCCTTCAGTCACCCTCCAGCTCTTTTGGTGTCAGCACAGGCTCATGAGAACTGCATGATCCAATGTTCTGGATCCTCACCTCTACACTACAAACCTTCGCATGGGCAGTTTAGATTTAGCTTTATTTTCATAGATGCAAGCCACAAGAAGGTGTTCTCCTTTCAAATACTTCTATTTTTTTCACTGTGCTTCTGTTTTTGTGCCTTGATGTTTTACGTACTTCTCCTGAAGACACCAATTACAGCCCCATAGGCACAAGCTCACTCTCAGTCATGTAAGATTTTTTGCAGTGCTGGTGTCAGATAATTTTTGGAGAAGTGAAACTTGATCTAAAGACTTTGCTGACATGGAAAGTTTTTGCTTATCCACCCTGTGGGAACAGCTGACTACCGCCTGGGCTGTGGGAACGACTGGGATTTTTGGATGGCACTCTTCAGAATGACTCTGTACTGAACATTCTGGTGTCTCGAGCTATTCAGCTCATCCAGAGTAACAATTCAAAAAATGTGTAAAATATCATTTTTATCCTTTGCTCATAAAGAAGCTGAGATACCTCCCCCAGTTTTTCCACAGGCTTTGGCTTTTGTAGGTTTTTGTTTGGGTTCTTTTTTGTTTGGTTTATTTTTTGGGGGGGGGAGGGAGGGTGGCTTAAGAAAAAAACCACAGTTTTCCAACACTTTAAAAAGCAATTATTAATGACTCAGGGACTAGAGTCTGACACACAGATTCGTGGGTATAAAAGCTTAGAAATATAAACACATGGGAAGAAGTGTTTAGTCAAAAATCAGTACCCTCTAGAAAATCACATCCATTTCAAACAAAAAAAAGGGGAAATGGGAGGGAAAATAATGTGCCCATGTTGATGTACTGAAGAGTCATTCTCCTTGTTGGGATGCATGAGACAGGATTTCTACAGGGTTCAGAGGAAAAGCTAACCTAAATTAATTCTAAGACAGAAGAATGTAGGAAATGGCATTGAAAAAAGAGATTTTCATTACTTCATTTTCTATACATTATTTGGATGTTTATTGAATTTATTAGGCCACTGGCAAGGTTTAAGATTGTACTTTTTTCTTCTAGCCACGCTAAAGATTCCAATGTTAAAAAGATTTCCACTTCAGCATCACCAACAGTGGTAACTACTATGAATTCCTGATAACATTATTTATGTTTCACCATAAGCAAACATTTAGCAGATCTTAGAAGCAAAGGTTAAAGAGCCCTCTTGGCACTATTTTATCACAATTGAAAAGGTGAATTTAGAAGACTAGAAGTTCCCTTCAGAATAAAATATCAAAAGAGCATTTTCAAAAGCAGGTCCATAAAATGCTTTGAAATAAACAAGCTTCCTCAAGCCTTCAGAAAAATTAATTCCCTTATTAGTTCTGCAAATATCTACATCTATTCCCCACATCACTGTTGTTAAAACAGGATGTTAAGACAAGCAATGTAATTTGGTTGAGCTATAGAAATAAAATAAATGAGGCTCACAATAGCGTTCACATAACGCTGATAAACTGATCCCATTTTAAAACAGAAATAAGATTTTATGTTTTTTTCCGACACACATGACCTTATGGTAATCCAGAATACATTCACTCAGATATCAGCACAATATTTATCTAGAAAAAGATTTTTTTAAATCATTATTGCTTGTTCTTATGGAGTTTGTATTAGACAGAAAGACAGTCCACATAAAAAATTATGCCAATTTGCCTTAGCAAACTGTTATATATATTTTCAATAAATATACAAAATATCCTAGAATTAGCAGGAAATCACACCAAGACTTAGTTTTTACTTTAAATATCCACAACTGACATATGAAAAAGAAACATTTGGTTACAGCCTAAGAGCCTGATCATGACTGCACACGTGTACTCTGATTTAGGCCTCAAGAGAAGCAAAATCAATCTCATTTATATTAATCAGGTGAGGAGAGTCCCAGAAAGGGCCATGGAAAGGATGGAGGGTCTGGAGCACCTGGTCCTGTGGGAAAAGGCTGAGAGAGCTGAGACTGTTCAGCCTGGGGACAAGAAGTCTCAGGGCAAAAGAAAAGAACCAAAAGCTAAAAGAAAAGAATTTTATTTCTGTAGCTATGGAAGTGCCAAAGAGACAATACTTAGAATGTTGCTTTTTTCTTTCCAGCCAGTAATAAAGAATAATGCTTGAATATTCTGACTATTCTTAGCTAATTTGCAGAGCGATCTGCCCTCCTTGCTGTTCTGAGGTGGTTTCAAAGTTTGGGATTTTTTGCAGCTTTTATATGAACCTAATTATCTGCTGTGCAATTAATAGATTTGCAGCTGAGGAATTTGAAACTATGGCTAGAAAGGGTCTTTTCAGAGAGATCAAGGAGAAGGGTTTTGACATTGCATTTCCACTGGATTTTTTACTTGGGAGGTCAGAAACCAAGAGAATCTAGAACTGTGGGAGTTCAGGAAAGTCTTAATGTAGGGGATGCCCACAAACATGAAAATAATTAGCTGTTTAAAGGGCACTGTTTTTTTGGGAGACAGAATGGTTTTGTGTAATTTCCTTTTTACTAGCTCCATTGAAGCAATTTTTAAAAACTTAATATATATTTATTTACCAAAGGAATCCAAAAGAAAAAAGCACAAATATCACAAGAAAGTAATACTGTAAGATCAAAGGGAAAAATACACAGTGTGAAATCCTGAAGTTATTATTCATCCTTCTGTTCCCTGGAGCCAAAAAACCACAAATATTCAGTAGAATTTGCAGATAAATTATTTTTTTTAAATTAATAAGTGCAACTTTATTAAAACATTACTGTCTTAAGCTATCTCTTTGATTCCTTTGAAAGGAAGGGTTTCCAGAAATGCTTAGCATAATTTCACTTAACTTCAGCTGAAATTAGGAAAGGAGCAGAGGCAGGTCAACAATGAACTACTGAAGAACTCCTTACCATTAACTTCAATAGATCTGTCCATATGCTAAAGTTGGGAATGTGATACCAAAGTTGGCTGAGCAAAGATCCAAGAACCCACAGTAAAAGTACTACATATTTTACTATTTTATTTTATTTTTTTAACTAGAACAGCACCAAAAAGGCTCTGGAGATTTTTAATATTTTGAGAACCTGTTTGGTTTAGATCTAACAGAAGAGAATAAACTACAAAACCTCAAGCTCTCGGTGAGACAACTGCATGAACTTGTAAGATTGATCAACAGAATGCAGTCTTCATTGCACGTTACACTGATTGTGAATGAATTCATCAAACCATGGAACAAAGTGTTTTCTTATGGCAAAGATTGCACACACAAAGCCTATTTTCACTACTCCATAAAGAGAAATCTGTGACAAGATCACTTGGGAAAGAAACTGGGAGAGAATTTCCCAGTTGCATTCTCACAAATGCCATTTCTTCCAGGTACAAGGATGGAACAGGGTGGAGACCAGTCTGCTTTTCTGCAGTTACGTATCTGTGCCTCAGGAATTACCTAAAGAGCAGTATAAAGTAACAAAGAAAATACTAAATTTTGCTGAAAAACATAAAATGGAGCTTCAGAGATCCCAACTGAATCATTAATTTGAATTTAAATTAGGTAAAAATTTCAGTGGGGGGAAAATAAAGAAAGGTATAATGTAATTATAATCACAATTTTCTGTGTGAGCTCAAATTTCAAGTCAAAACTTTTTGTTGCATGCCTTGCTTCAAAGTGACATTTTTGTTTAAAATAAAAAAGAAAGTTAAAACAAAGGTTAAAATGTGATATATAATCACAAATACGTCATTTTGGATCACAGGAAGCATTTCAAGTAGCCTTTTTTTTTTTTAAATATTTATCCCTGATAAAAACATCTAAACTTTCTAATCCCAGGCTTGAAAGAAACGAATTGCCCAGGTCTGTCTGTAAGGATGCAACTGGACCAGTGCACTATACGTCAAGGTTCACGTGCTTGGGAAAACTGATCCATGACACAGCCCCCTAACATTGTTAAAACAGCCTTGCACTGGAGTTGCATAAATGACATTTTCTTAAATAGGGAGCCCTTTCCTACCCCTAATTTGCTTTTGAAGCTGAATCCATCTGCAGCTCTGCCTCAGCCTTCAAACTAGATCGTGCATAGGGTTTGTCCTCACCGATCTCCGTTGCATCTTTCTCCCTTCCATACAAATAGGGCAGGAAAATCTCAAGAAAAGAATTAAGAGAGAAAAGGAAAGGGAATAAAAAAGCATTGGCCCACAGACAGCAAAACGACAATCTGCTCGCTAAGGGGAAGCCTCCCTCAGTTCTCTGGGACTGGTAGCAGCATCTACCAGCAACAGTCACATATGCCACCAAAGGCAACACATTACCATCTTCCCCAGCCACCAAGGACTTCTGAACCAGAGCCTGACCTGTCCTCCCTGATGCAGCCACCAGGTCCAGAGTCTGGGCTCACAGCTCACATTACTCCTGGGACTCGTTCTTTGGAGGCTTATCCTTGAAAAAGCCTTGTCTCATCATGCTACAGAAAGATAAGGATCTTCAGATCCATCATCCTTGTACAAAAAGCCTTTAACTGGTGGGAGTCAAAAGGTGCTTTTTTTTTCCCCCCCTTATTTTCTCTCAGGGAGTCTGAAACTCTCTGGCAGATTGCAAAGGCAAGAGAATTTATAACCACATCGTCTGCTGAAAGCTCAAACTGAATATTTTCACAGTTGATTTATGAGTCCATATCCCCTCTAAAATGAGCTACACAAATTTCCCCAGAACTAATTCAAACAATTAAAAAAAAAGCCTCCTTTTAGTAATAAACAATTGGCTTTTCACAGATGCAATTATTATAGAAACATTCTTTTGATCATTGTCTTTATCAGGAAACCCATTTCTATACCCTATCTTTGGCTGCACGAGGAAATTGTACCAGGGAGAGGAATTATTTCTTCCACTGATGTAGATTCTGATCACTGATTTCTCCCACTGGGATAGACTTAGAAATAGCAGAGGGATGATTAACGTTGTTCCAGTTTTATTATCACCAACCAGCAACACAGGGTTAAAATTTTAAAGTGTCTGAGAAAGAGAAACACTAAATGGGAAAGAACTAGCCACACCATTCTTTCTTTCCACAATGAAAACTACTAAAATTATATGGCCATTCCTGCTTGGGACAGCAGGGAAGCACCAGATTAGTGTTGTTTCTTACTTGCATCAACCCAGAGTAGATATATTTGAGGGTGAGATTCACAAGCTGCCTGAATGGATCTAAAAATCAGGGCTACCACAACCAGAGTTTCTTCTGCTTCCATTGTTATTCACCTGACAAAGCAATGAGGGGTTTTGAGAAGTCATATGGTCAGAAACCAGTCCTTTTTAAATGGATTTCGTTTTTGACCGGATTACTTCTCCAAACTTGGCTGCCATCATCACATCACAAGGACGCTGGCCCAGATGTAAAGGAGAGACCTGGAATATGCAACATGGGTGTAGAAGACGTGTTTTAGATTAGATTAAGATGCCTTAGAGCTGCATCCTAAATCCAGAGCTTGCAGGAAAAGCTGCCCGACTTTAACCCCAGCCACTAAAGCCTGCTCTGCATTATTGTTTCCCACATGGAAATAGATGAGTTTGCATCACCAGTTGGTGAACTTTATCCAGGCTTGCAATGCCACAGGTCAGTTCTTTAGCTCCACATCATCCCCACACAGATGTTCATGCTGACAGGAGGGGAGGAAAGCAGGCTGGAGGGTGAGATTGCTTCTTCCAGAAGATGACAGCATGTTTGGAGAACCCATGAGCTGTCGCTGCCCGGGGTGGTCTCTTCCCCAGCCTCAGCTGCTGTTCCACTCCCTTGCATCAGATGTAACTGATCCCCAGCTGCAGGATGAGTCACTTCAGCAACGCAGCCTATTGGAAAACTAGGGTTTTTTTTGTTTGGATTGGGTTTATTCTTTCAGTGGTGGGCTAAATTTCTGTCACTGGATCTGCCTCAAGGGAAATACTGGACACATGCAGCCAGAAACAGCAGTGGAAGAAAGGAGGGAGTTTGTTAAAACACAGCTCACACTTACGATGTGACCCCTAAGATGCTGTATCTGATGCTAAGACACAGAAAATACCTATAGACTGCTCCACGGTGTTGGCTTTGGTGGATTTCAGGCTAACTGTCCTAACAGTAGTTTGCTACTGAACTTGTACAGACATGAAATTCTTGTCTTATTGAACACTGATATCATCTCCAAGAATTGTAATTTTCACATCTTTGGAATATAGCAGTCTGGTTGCAGCAGGGATTTGCGTTAGAGGCTTCTCAGCAGCAGGTCTGCTTTAAATCATTACCACCTCTCACCCACTGTCAGCTCTTTGTTCCCACTCCATTGACACAACTGTTTAACCCTTCCCTAAGCCACAGCTGTGAAAGGATCTAGGTTAAGGAAAACAAAACCTGTTTAAAAAAAAACCAACTAAATAAATCCTTGCTCCTTTCTACACAGTTGACATATACATATTTCACATATTCATTTGAGTAAGTGCTGCAATACACAGGTATCTCAGCAGAAGTGTGGGGTTAGAAACCTCCAGCAGGGCTGCAGAAGTGGTGGGAAGAAGCAGGCAAAGGCCATCGTTGACCCCATTGACTTTTAGTTTCAACAAAATCATTCACATCTCCTGAGGGTAATTTGCATTACCAAAGCTGTGCAAAAGCAAAACACCTTTTTAACAAGTTCTAAAATGAATAAGAGGTTGTACCACTACTTTTTGGGTGATAAAGTTAAGAAGTCTGGATTCTGAGCTTAGACAATCCCATAGCCTTGAACCCACGTGGATTCACAGATCTGACAGAGTTGGAAGGGACCTCTAGAGACCATCCAGTCCAACTCCCCTGCCAAAACAGGGTTGCCCAGAGCACATCACTCAGAACTGTATCAAAGTTTGAGTTTAAAGTGTTAATAGTGTGTTTACTAGCTACATTCCATAGGCAAATTAAATCAACTACCTCATAAAAAGTTTTTTATTATTGATTCTTATTCAGAGGTTGCCTCATTAGTATTCTCCTCGGGCCACTGGAACAAAACGATACATCTGGTTTTATTTTTACATGACTAAAAATATTTTCACTGTTGTTTCTTTTTTTCCTATTGACATCATTGTGTGGTAAAAGAAAAGATCATACTTTAAGCTATATTCGGATCCTATAGCTTGCTTCACAGTGGACATCACAGATCCTTGACTATTCAGGGCTCCATCAGCTCCAATTTCAAGATATCCCTTCAGGACCCTATTGTGTCCTCTACCAGAACAGCCCACTACTCAGGCAACCTGAAAATGGTTCTTGGTGGAGAATACTACATCCTTTTCTATGTTTTTTGGCACCAAAATACTTCTCTGGTGAAGCGGGTGTTTCGTTCACTTTTTATAACTCTTTGCTTCTTCTGTGTGCTCCTTAGAGATGTGTCTTGGAGAGCTTTTTAAAAAAAAAGCAACTTTAATCCCATTCTGTGTGCTGGGGAAAAACTAACGCAGCTTCTTAAATAAACTCAGTCCTCACAATTTAGGTGTGGGAAGCAGAGAAAAGTTCTACGTTTGCACAGTAAATGCCAAAGTGCATTAACCTTCAGATTTAGACCCCGCTCACTGAAGTATGGAGATGAGATTCTACATCACCTTGGACACTGTGCTGAACAAACGCAGCACAACGTGTCCCCGAGACGGCATTTTCCATCCAGTTTGCACCACGAAATTGATGACAGAAGCATTTAGGAAGAAAAGGAGCCAACCTCAAAGTATATAAACACATGTGGGTGGGTTCTAAGTCCTTTCTTTGTGGTTGCAATTGCCTTTTTTGAACATGTTGGTGGCTACTCCATAAGCCACATCCATGGGAAGTTCTCAGGCATATCGGATCCTCCAGACAACGGAAGTTTTATGCCTCAGATTCATTTATTTTATTTTTTACGTGCATAAAAATATTGGTAATACCTCCCTGCAAATCAAAGCGGGCTCCCTCAATTCCTATAACTTATCACCTCTATTTAATACTCCTATTTAGGTGAAGCCTTAAGGTCTCACTCAGGATTCACTTGCACCCTGGTGGGTGCAGAAAGGTCCTTGACCAGGGAGTAGGCTGGGGCTGCTGGAAGGGGACACAGTTGTGACAGCTGACCCCAACTGACCCAAGAGATATCCCACACTATATGAGGTCATCCTCAGCAAGAAAAGCTACTGGAAAGAAGAAGAAAGGGTGGGGGTGGTGGGACACCGGGAGTTATGGCATTTGTCTTTCCAAGTGAAAGACATGGAGCCATTTCCAAGTGAAATGATGGATTCCTGGGGTTCCCTGGGGATGGGGGAAGGCCTGCCTGCCGATGGGAAGCAGTCAACAAATTCTTCATTTTGCTTTGCTCGTGTGCACAGCTTTTTCCTTCCCTGTTAAAGTGCCTTTTTCTCAACCTACAAACGTTCAACGCTTTCACCCTTCCAATTCACATCCCCGTGCTGCTGGCGGGGGGCAAGAGCAGCTGGGTAAGGCTTGACTCCCCACGGGGGTTAATCCACAACAAGTGTATTTTCTGCTGTCATTAGGATCTATTAGGTGATATAACAACATGAATTTTATTCTTTCCAAGCATCACCAGCACATTTTACCATCCTCCTCCATACAAAACATATAATTCTTAAGTGTTCCCTTTTTATTTCAGTTTTTCACTATCTCTTTTAAGCCGCTATGTAACCTTCAAAATACATAAATATAAAAAAAAATATACTTCGCTATAAAGTTAAAAAATTGAGCATTACCTTATGAGCTAATAAAACACCATTGTTTATAGTTTTACAGTATTAACAATATGTGCTTCATTAAATCTTAATTTTAAAAAAAAAGGAAAATTAAACTTGTGGTATTTTCCTTGCCCATAGGAAACAGCAAATTAAAGCGACAGACTGAAGTTATTAAAAAATGTAGAATCCCAATTAAACTTAAAAAGACAACAGTCTAAAATTAACAAATAGAAGTTTACAGAGAAGCTCCTTTCTGTGATAGCTTAGAATATATTAAAATGACAAAGTTCTGGCTAGCAGAATATCCAAACAAGCAAGACACTATGACCCCGAATTCAAGCTGTTGGTTTTCTTCTTCCTGTGTCCTACAGGCTGCCAAGACAGTGTGACGTTCTAAAGCAGCGTTAAGGTTTCTCTGGTCAATCCAGCCTCCGTGGATTTTGTTAAGATTTCACCCTTTCCTGCTTTTTTTTTTTTCCTACTAGCCTGGCATAACTGTCACTTCTGTATCTTGAGTTAACCTGAAGGTGAATATAAAAAGGGACACAGACTAGCCAGAAGTAAAGTAGTATAATTAGGTATTTATATACCTGGCTTTTCTATTTTTCCTCCTCTCCCTTGGTTTTATTTTGGCCATGGCCATTACCCTGCTTGCAGGTTCTACAGATCACTGACCAAGCTAACATCTCCCTTAGAGACAGTCTATTTTCTCTCATTTGGGAAATAAATCTGCTCCCACAATATTTATTCCCTATATTAATGCTCTTCATCTTCTTTAAAAGAGGAAAAGAAAAAAAAAGAAGGTTAATTAAGCCCGGTGGTGCCAATAAAATTTCTGTTTCACTTGATAGAGATACACCAGAGGAAGCTACTTGCACATACATGTAAAATGAAATAACTACATGGGGAAAAAGGATTGCAGGAAGCTGAATAGAACGTATGGAAGACCCAAGAAGAGGCATCTCTATTTTTAAGATACAAGTTAAATTATTGACACGAAGTCACTGATAATGATGATAGGAAATTATCATCTACTGATGCTATAACCATGTCAGGATTTAATTTAGCCTTCAATATTGTCTATTCACCAGAGCTTTATAATTCTTAAGAAAATATCTGCCAATAGTACTGACATAAATACAGTGGTAGAACTCCCACGTTGCCATTCTTAGCTCACAATTTTCAAATTTCTCCAAAATTACCACTTGAAGTATAGAAGAAAGCAATGTTCTTTTTCATAGAAAGTACAAGTTTTACCAGTGCTATACCACCACAAACTAAACTATCTAGTACAGGTCGATTCAAATGAGATTCTCTTACTATCACTTGCCAGTTTTCCTTCCATCTGTAATATCAGGGAGTTTTGATGTATGCAAAAGATTAATCTAATCTGTGTAATTAAGTTAAAGAGCTTCAAAAAATCTTTAGTTCATGACTGTAATCAAAGGCATTGAAGACAGCAGATGAAAAAAAATAATAATAACACTCAAATAAGTGAGTGGCTCTGAGTATTTCTAGCAAATAATATGTTCATTAAATTCAAATAATCCTTCTGTTTGTGATGTGTCCATAGACAGACTATTTTAAAAACTGTCCCATTTCTTCAGAAAGAGGTAGTTTGTGCGAACACATTACAAAACTGGCAGAAATCATGTGATTTGTTCACATTAAGCAAAATTTCAAGTAATCATAGAATGGTTGAGGTCGTAAGAGACCTGGATGCAGTACTCCAGCCAGGTGGGGTCTCATGAGAGTAGAGAAGTGAGTTAGAATCGCCTCCCTCAACCTGCTGGCCACACTTTTTTTGATGATTCCCAGGATATAGTCACCTTTCTGGACTGCAAGTGCCCATTCTTGGCTCATACCCAGTTTTATCATCTACAAATTCGAATTAAACTTTGGGCTTCCTTCTCCTTGCCCACACTCAAGGATCCCAGAGTTCAAAAAACATCCTTGTATTTCTTCCTCAGTCTGACCATAGTCAGGTTTGTGGAGATTAATTTGCAATTCGCCTTCCAAAACACCTCAGGTTGAGCATGACAGTGAGTCACTGTGTACCTTGGAAGTCATGAGGCCAGTAAAAACTGAAAATGGCTGAAAACCAGGGCTGCTGAGATAGCCAAGAGACATTCCCCAGGTTATGGTTATTGTGTCTGTCCAAATGGTGCACTGGCAGCTCCTGAGCATCCAGAGGCGTATTGCACCTCCTTTCTTCTCACAGCAGTTTACTCTAAGTGGCATGGACAGATAACTATAAATCTGAGAAAAATGGAAGATGTGCAGCCACTAAGTAGCAGGGAAAAAAAAAAAAAGAACAGGGAGGGAGCCAGAGACATAGTAACCATATATGCCTTTCATAAAATAAACACATAAAACAAGCCGCCTGGCAATGATCTTGCTTCTGTATTGCCATTATTTCATGGCCTTTTTACTAAAAAGTGAAATATTTTAGTGTGTGAATGATGAAAGGTGGGAGAGTGGGTAAACAGGGATACTTCAGTGAACAGGAGCATCAGCATTTGGAAGCTATCACCAATAGACAAAGGTCTGTTAGCAGCAATGAGAGTCTGGGTTTCAGAAATGTTTGTTTCTCACTCTTCTGAAGGGCTCTTTCTGTGAAATTTAATTACACAATTAAAGCCATGAGTGTTTCCTGTGCATTTAAGATTCATAATCTCCTGAGCAGAGCAGCTCTGGTTTGTAGCTTTACAGTCTACAAACTCTGGGGTAGAAATGGTGTCACGCTAAGCCCAATGGACCACTTATCTCTGACTGGAGCCCATAATGGCTGTAAATAAAGAGCCTCCTTTTACATATACCTCAGCATAAGTGGTGGTACTGGGTAATATATGCACTCCTTGATACACCCACACATGGTTGTGGAAGTGGGCAGCAAATGTCTTAGGTTTGCATAACAACACCACATTAACACCTCTGCTAAGACAAGACTCACTTGGGGGAAGAGCAAGCTGTGACACTCATGTAGGAGATGAGGATAATTCTCCAAAGGCTGTCAGAAAGAATAGAGCATTTAATTTATGGCCTCTATTCAACCCTATGTTCTTCTAGTACCAGGAGTTTGCCTACCTGATTGCAGCAAGTGTGACAGAGCAGTCATGGTAAGAGTAGAGATCAGTAGATCCGTTTACGGATCAGAAGATTTTGCTGCCTGTCATGTAACATCATCGTGTCTTGCAATGACAGGGATCGCAGTAGGAAATTGGCTCAAAAGGCTGCACATACAAAGAGAGAAGACATGGAAGTTTCTAAGTACTACCTACAACAGTTTAACTTTGATTCCTGTACCGATTCATGTTTAAATTTGGAATAGCTTTCTTCCATTCAGCTTGCACTTCTGTCTAAGTCCACTCAAACCAACCCAAGATAACCACTCTGCAGTAATCATTATTTTTAAACAAGTCACAACGCCAAGCTTCTAACAGCTTCCTTATACTATGGAAAGCATACGTTCTTTTGAAAGTTAAATTCAACTTTCCAACATTTGGGAACACCATTAAAGACCAGGAGATCTTTTGGCCACCTCCGTTTCCTTTTGATTAAACAGCTAGCAATTTAGGTTGTCATTTAAAGGATGCAATTTCTGCAGCTCCACACAGACTCACACCAAACCATGGTTTTCCAGCTAACAGAGAAAACTTAAATCAAGTTTTAAAACCAGGGCAAAACCTTTGTCCAAATAAAACTTACTTCTGTAGACATACCTCTCAACCACTGCCCCCAAGTCACAGTGTTGAATATTAACCAGCTGTTAGTATCCTATTCTGGGGAATGTTGACCCTTTGGCACTACTTTATGTGAAAAAAATGGGTCAGAAGTTTCAAAAACTGGCAAAATACAAGAAGCAACTTCAGGAAAAATTCATGAAGCCAGATTCCAAAAATCTGTTCTACCTGGGGTTTCAGGTACATTAAATTTGTTATATCTTTAATTCTTAGCAAATTCTGGTGGCTCTAACTGGATTGCAGTGTTCTTTGAGGAATATTTTGGGTTTTTTAAGGGGGGTAGGGAATGACAACAATCAAACTCATTTTTTTAAACTGAAAGATTATTTAAGCTCTTAAACTTTTCTTCGTTCTTCAGCTCTTACAAAGTCAGGACAGGTTGTCTCCATTCCTACTTCCATGTCCAATTAGCTACTCTGCCTTCCCCAACATGAGAGACTTTATTGAAGGATTGTCTTTATGCTAACTTTATTCTCTGGAGTGTAAAACATTTAATTTGGTTTCATTAAGTAGACTGGTGGTTTTTTTGCAACGTTTGAGCATTTACGTTAGAATCATTTATATTCTTCAGAGAGAACTAGAAGAAAAGGGAACCGTTGACTACTTTCTTTTCCCCCTCCATCTAACAGGGTTGTCCATCAAGCAATAAAAAAGTCATTAGTACATACGGACATCTTTATTCTTTATACCCCGTAGTTAATATATGTGCATAAATTTATTAGCTTATTCATCTTTAGTTCACTTCTAAGCTGAACTACACAAGATATACAAGGATGATTTAATGGGTTGTTCGGAATATATTTTTTTTTTAAAGTTTTCATTGCATCAGCAAGAATAAAAGCTTCTGTTTCGAAATATATGTATGTATATATATTTCTTCTGTCTGGATATTGAATAAAACCATCACTGCTGGTCTGTATTTTCCTCCTGTAATAAAATAAGTAACAGCTCCCCGAATGCAACAATTTATTGAATGGCTTCCTGAAAGGAAAGAGATTGACAGCCTACGACTGCGACAAAGTCCTGTCACTGTTAACACTAGATTATATTTTAAATAATAAATTTCCATAAAAAGATTCATTCTGTCCTACAGCCATCTCCCTCCAAGACATTTCTGTTAGCTCAAGGATATTGACTGGGATGATTACTGTTAAGTATATAATACATCCTGATTGCTTTTCAAGATTAAAAATTGAAAATGATTGTGATGCTGTGTTTTCTGTATCTGCTAATATATTAAGAGTGTCAAAGTAATACCAGATTTTAAAACTTTACTTGCAGGAGGCAGAACATGCAACGGTGGAGCAATTTCTCTACCCTTACATTCCTCCTTCAGAGTTTTCACATTGCAACGGTTGGCTCCACATAATTGTGAAACACTTCTGGAAGAATCAGAGTGGTCATTGTCCCTCTGTACTCAGCACTGGTGAGGCCTCACCTCGAGTAGTGTGTCCAATTTTGGGCCCCTTACCACAAAAAAAGACACTGAGATGCTGGAGTGGGTCCAGAGAAGGGCAATGAAGCTGGTGAGGAGTCTGGAGAATAACTCTTGTGAGGAGAGGCTGAGGGAGCTGGGGGTGTTCAGTCTGAGGAAGAGGAGGCTGAGGGGAGACCTTATCATGCTTTATAACTACCTGAAGGGAGGGTGTAGAGAGGTGGGGGTTGGTCTCATCTCCCAAGTCACAGGAGATCAGACAAGGGGCAATGGCCTCAAGTTGCACCAGGGGAGGTTTAGATTGGACATTAGAAAACATTTCTTCACAGAGAGGGTTATCTGGCATTGGAATGGGCTGCCCAGGGAAGGGGTTGAGGCACCATCCCTGGAGGTGTTCAAAAGACGGGTTGAGGTAGTCCTTAGGAATATGGTTTAGTGATTTTTGACAGGGTTAGGTTGATGGTTGGATTAGATGATCTTTGACCTAGACAATTCTATGATTCTATATGATCAGATAAGAGTTTTAAAAGGGAAGAAAACGTTTAGGGCAGGAAATCTACTGGAAGAAGGGGTGCTTCCATAAAACAAAGAAGACAGCTTTCCAAAATAAGCTGTATTAAATTATCCTAAACTGGGTGGGATAATTAAGATCTCGCATTCTAACATCAAGAGTCCCAGAAGAAAACAATTGCAGATTGCCTCAAAGCCCGAATTTAGTAGCAGGAGAATCTAAATATGCAAAGCTCAAGATTGCGTCGTTCAGCGCTGTTGCTGCAGGGCTCTTGTCTATAATCTAGCAATTACAATATTTGCCTAGTACAATGAACAATTCCCTGCACAGCACTCTGCAGCTCAGCCTGATGCAAACAAGATCAAGTCACTAGGCCAAATTTTGTCTTTGGATACACAAGCAACAATCCCACTGACACCTGTAAAACAGAATCTTTCCAAAGGAACAAAGGAGAGCTTTTTCCACAAGTTTGGATCCCTGTCCCTGCCAGCATTAACAAGGGTAAGGCAGAGACAGAAACAAAGAAACTGTGCTTCTAATCCTCTATAAAATAAAATAACAGAGAAAGCTAATACGGTGAGGGGGAAGATGACAGTATTTCGTTCAAATGTGTCAACACAGCTTTTACGTGTCTCAAGGTTTTATAAGAGCATCACATGTAAAACCAGCAAGATTTGTAGCTCTCCTCGGAAGGCCATAACTCTGTAAATCAAGAAATAATTTGATCAACGGCCTAAAAACGTAGGCAGGGTTTTTTCCCACCCAAACTGAAGCCATATAATACTGGTAATCTTCATTTCAATTCTGTTTTACAGACCACTGCTTATGTGAGAGAACATGAAAAGGATGTAAATTACCAAAAAAACGTGAACAGAGAGAGCATTCCATCATTACTTCAATCTACCAAAGGCAAATGCTTCCACAAAATGGCAAACTTGCATACCAAGTGCTGAGCAGAACACATTCCCGAGGCATCTTAACTTCACTGGTATTTTAATATCAATTTAGAAGTCTGTCTTAGTCCTTATGTGTAACATCTTGGACTCTAAGTCATCCCTGGAATACCATATACTGAAAAGTATAGGAAGCCTGTTCTTTTCCAATATCATTAACGTATTTCATGCATTCCTGGAAGATCATTAATTTTAACAGTATGCTGTTTAAAACATGATTATAATCACCATTGGGATTATAACCCACCACAGGGAGTAACTGTGATTGTGTAATCAAGCAGGCTCTTGATTAAGAGCTTACAATGCAGGTACAAAGTATGATGTGACTAGACACATATAGTACCTTCTCATCAGCAACGTGCTTCCTACGCAGCTCACATTTTTGCAAACGAAATACAGTAAAAGCAGCCACACTTTGTCTTTTCCCACAACACACAAATTCAGCGTCACACTGAGAAGTGGGTATGTGTAACCAAAATTTTTTGAAAGGTTGGACAAATGAACTTCTCAACACTGAACAGATGTTTCTGCTCATGCAGAAAATGAATTTACCACTAGCTACTAATCTTTGTCTCCTCCAGCTGCTCCACTGTATTCAGTGGTAAAGCTTGACCTGATAATATCTTATGCTCTTCTTTCTTAACATTCCTCAAGAACAGCAGAAAAAGAAACTTTTTTATTTGCCTTTTTTATTTGACTTTTATTGCCTCTTAGTCTTTATTTCCCCAACTTTCCCGGTCCTGAACCTTTCAGGTATAAGCTGTTGTGTATAGCCAGTTCAGAAAAAGTGGAATTTCTCTTAGGTGAATAAATAGAACCAGTACTTAGCCTTTTTTTATCTAACATTTAAAATTGATTGAACTAATGAAATATTGTTTTCGTCATCCAAAAAAATTCAGCTCCTTAATATAGCTTTAACATTTGCAAGACTGAAATAATTGCATAAGAGCTTTTCCATAGAATTTCCTTCACACTCAGCAACAGAGGATATTAGAAAACTGTGCAAGATCTACACAGGGGAAGCTATACATATATGTAAATATTTATGGAACTAAGAAAAAAAAATATGTTGAAGCTAGATGAGTAAGAAAACGTTGCCTAATGTAACTCCTTATAAGAACAGCTTTATTTATTTACAATTTTGCTAAACCAATCAGGCTGAAGGCTTCTACATCAGCTAGAATCGCAGATCTCAGACTGAAGCAAGATTGCTTCTAATAACGCTTAGACCAGAGTAAGTCAGAAACAAGTTCACTGGCTCACAATTTCATTGGCTTTCCAACAATTCAGCCAAACTCATAGTTAAACTACCCAGTTCTCTGTTATCTGTGATCTTTGCTTTCCAAAGAGAACATTCTGAAATGAAATTGCTTATACAGACTTGCTAAAGCGCAGCTGGAGATTCAGGTATTAGTTAGTCAGCTTCTTCTCTAGAAAGAAAAATATTAACTTGCAAGTCTTAGACAGCAATGCTAGAAATTACCATTTTTCTACCAAAATAAACCAAGATCAACCATTCTTATTTGCCCCAGGTTGAAACATACTGAAGTCCAAAGACTAGTGATACAAGGAATTCCAGAAAGCCTTACAGATTTATTACGGAACCAAAAAAAGAAGCTCCTGGCTGCACCCAGAGACATATAAAGTTACTCAGGAATTTATGCTACAGAGACAAAAGGTTTTCAGTGGTTTGGGTTTTTTTCCCTTTTTTTTTTTCTGCATATAACTGTACCATACACCTGCAAAACCAACAAGAGAACAAGAAGTTGAGAAGAAGATACGAAGGCAGCACAGGATACAGCCACCTTCTTCCCAGTGCATTGCTTCCTTAAGCAAGGAAGAGGCAGAATGCTTTTTGGTGTTACCTTAGTTAACCTCAGAGTTCAGCGCCAAAAAGGTTCTCTCTTTTTCCATTCCAGTGATATTGAGGAAAACCTTACTTTGCACATGACACTTGAAACCACCTTTAGTTTCTACCCCTAGTAAATCCGTAAGGAACAGGATTCGACGCTACCACCTCTCACAAAAGACTCAAAGTATTCTCACTCCAAACAAACCAATGCGTAGTACAATATTATTTTTTTCTCATAGGCAAATCAATTTGGAAAAATCACAACATACCTGGGCTGCAACACTGAATGAGGCACATGCAGGTCACATCACAGAAGATTCCAAAGGAAAAACTAAGCCTTTTCCTAACAGCAGACCATTAGCTTACACCACACACATTAACATGACTTCCTTTATCACTTCACCACAAGCTTTAACCTCACCTCTATTCAGCAGAGGCTTTTCCCCTCCTCTTTATTCCTTCCAGCTGGAAGAACATGCTGGAACATTGCAAACAGGTGCTTTAAGTTAGTGTCAAAATCATTAACCTCTTCTTTCCCTGGTACTGGCTAGGTTTTTTCAACTCATCTCACAGAACAATTTATCAATGTGTCAGAAATCGAGAATTCATTGTTATATTACACTTAATTTTTCATTAATTTTAAAGATCTCCACAGATATCTGGAAACCTCCACTTTCTGAAACCCTAAAGCTTACAATATTTCCATGGCACTTGGAGAGGCCATATACAAATTTGAAGAACATCCCATATAATTCTCACCCTAAAATAATTGTACAAACATAATCCACTGCCCTAATTGGTCTAGGAAAATGCTGTTCTCAGTCACCATGAAATGTTTTCCTGGCTGCCTGTTATAATCAGCTACAACTGTGGTAGTCCTCTGAGCTGAGAGCACTGAAGGTTATTGCCATATAGACAGTGGGATAGAGCAATGGGGTTGGAACTTGATGATCTTTAATGTCCCTTCCAACTAAAACCATTCTGTGATTCTATGTTAATCTTGGCAAAGAAACAGATCAAAAAGTTCCCATCTTTCTTGATCTCATCCCCATTTCATCCCATATGAATGATGATAACCTTTTCAGAAGATATCTTTTAGCTTAGATCAGCCCAGTGATTCATTTTTTAACCGAAGACAGAAAAAAACTGTCAGCACAGTCAAGGAGATCGTGAAATCTTCCAGAGATGTGAGAACAAAACGGTAGGAGAATCCACTTCATAAATTACTTCATAAACTACCTTTTCTGCTAAATCCAGAAAATCTGAAGTATGATCCAAGTAGAGCCCATCAGAGAAGCAATGCAGTCCCTAAGCTGACCTAGTCCAGGCCATCAATCAGCTGTATCTGGTTTTCCATAGATAAGATATATTACCTGCAGTTGCAAAAATTAAGCAAGCACAGCGTTCTGGCATCCCAGTAGCTGACTGAACAGATCAGGGACATTTCATTTGCTTATGGCAGAAAGCTTTTCGAGACAACAGCCAAAATAGCAAATACAAGTTAAAAAAAAATAAATCCTAGTACAACTAAGGCTAAAACCAAGCTTCTACAGACCACAGCAGGAGCACCAGAGGTATTTAAATCTTTTGCAATTTAGATGAGACAGTTATTCTTCACAGCCTGATTTCATAAAGCTCTTCTCTTCCTTGCATTAGAACAGATTTTCATGGACTGCTGAATCCAAAATGTGTAAGTTTACAGCAAAAGGCTTTAAGAAATGGCTGTTATTTTCTAAGACCCAAAAGAATTGTTTGAGCTCCTTCTACCCAGTGCTGCTCACTGGGTAGCACAGACCCTTCTGGGATATTCTTCATTCCAAAATTACAAGGTGGAAAAGCTAATACCCCTAAACTGCTACCGCTTTTTATTTCGTATTTTTAGATAATGAAAATTTTGCCTTGGTACACAGTAAATCTTAATGGGAAGATAGAGCTGTCTACAAATTAATCAGCAATGACAGATGCCACAATCTAATTATAGCACAGAAATGTGCAAAGAACTATAATGAAATCTGATTACTATCCACATAATTTCTACAATTTTAATTATAATAAATACTTTAAATGACTGATTATACAAGTATGTCACATTTGCCTACTCCATTCCTCATTATAAAATTCCTACAGCAATACAGTTGTTATGCTCTACATTTTATTCCATTACTTTACTTAATCCATACAACCCATTTTAAATTGCTTTTTCTGAATCAGAACATTTAATTTACAGGTTACTTCTGCATGCAGATGCTTAAAGAACCAGCCCAAAATTTCTCATCAGTATTTAAGCCACAAATAATACAGAAAAAAGCCCCATATCAGTCTTACCTCTTTGGAGATAAAAACAATTAACAAAGAACCAAACACCCTGCAGAAAGTTGTGTCTTTTTGAAAAACTAACAAGCCCTGATATATGTCCAGAAAGTTGCCATGAAGGGCTGATTTCAGGCTATGTCACATAAAATGGAAGGAATCTCAGAACTCAGGTAGTCTTCAGAGAAAATGGTATGTCACCTGAATAAGCAGTATCTTCTATGAAATATTTATTTAGAAAATGTAAAGGTGATGATAGATGAATGGAGTGTAGCTATAGAGGCCTGAAGAGAGAAAAGAAGAAGATCTGTACAGAACAATAGGAAAATTTCCTTCCAAAAAAACCAATATTGTGGGTTCCCCTGTGGAGGTCGAGCTGGAAGCACCATACTCAGCCTGCGCAATGAAGTTCCATTTTGAGTTAAAAGCTCCCATTACCACCCTAAAATAGGGCACTCAAGCAAACAACCCAATTTTGGGGGGAGAGCGATATATAAAAACTCTCCTGTGCATTTTAGGGACTTCGTATACTAGGTCTTAAGAGTTAGAGTGTTGTGGTTCTCATGGAGAAATCAGCTTCAACAACAGCAAATTCAAATATAAGCAGGAATCTTAATACTCAAAGTGCACGAGAAGCTCGTGCAAGTGGCAGATGATGTGTCTCCTTTTCAACCAACACCGTGCAGCCTTCAGTGTTCAAGTCACTTTGTAAAAACCCATTCAAATTGACCTTTATTTGGGGTACTCTCTCACCTGTTCTGCACTACTGGACTGAAAGACAGAAGAGTGTGTTCTGATGAGAGTGGGAAAAAAAGGTGGGGAAAAATGTAAAATATTTAAATAAAAAGTTTTGGAAACATAAAAGTCTAAATTGGCCCAGATGCTTAACTGCTTTGAGTGTCCCTGGGCATACAGCTTGTGCCTAATGAAGCAGTATTAGTATAGCCTTTGGATGTACACAGTGCATTCAGTCACCCGACTCATCACTGAAAATAATTGGGCCACACTAAGGATATCAGAGGAAAGCCAGAGATATGTGTCATTCAAGGTGTGAACCTCATAATTATTTCAATGAGGAGAAGAAATGCCTAAAACAAAACTCTTGTACAGGCTGGCAACATAAAGTACACTCTCATTTTAAAGTGAAACTGTTTATTTACTTCTCAGAGTTGCAGTGTTCCCTGTTTTCATCCATAATTTACTGCCATTCACTACTTAATTCGTTGTAATTCTGCTAAATTAGTTTTATTTTCAATCCTTCTTAGCAAGTTGATGTGACAGATGGAAAACTATCAGAGTTAGAGCTCATCCTATTCACTGCTAAGGGATTTTCACAGGGTTTCCAAACAAGAATGGATGGAATAATTGCCCTGCTTGTACAAGATGATGTTTGACCCAGAAGGAGCAGCAGCCATTTGACAGAAGTCTTAAACTGATCATTTCAAGGTGCCACGATGCTTCAGGTCATAACAACAAATTCTGCTTCCTCAATGTTCTTCTGCTGCTCCATCTTAAGGACAACAAGGCAGCCTTGAAACAAGCAGGTGGTTGAATGTTAAAACACCCAACACTAGTGGTTGATTATTTTAGATGAAAAGTTTTCAGGTATGATCATCCCAGACAGTGACATCCCTGCGCAATCATTGTGTTCCACCACGGCCCACGGAAGGAGGATGAGAGAAAGGGGCATAAATGGAAACCAAGCATTTCAGACTGGAGATGGGGAGGATCTTTTTCCCCATGACTCTGCTTTAAGGAGGAGATGGGATGGACTTTGTGCACTTGAATGACTCAATGCAGCAATAGCTTCTGCTACTCCACCTCAAAATGAAGACAATGCTTTCTTTTTCGCTAAACTTTCTGATAAAAAGTTGACTTTATACCACATATGGATTTCTTAAAACTATTTATAAAACCTTAGTCTTCATGAACATAAACACACCTCATACAGAGTAAAACAAACATACTCTTTGGAAATGGAATTGCACATTCATTTAGTATTTCTTCAGTGGTCATAAAAGTCTTTCAGATTACTTGAAAAAAGGAGATGTCAGGAGAATCTGACCTTGACATATCCTTGGTTTCAAATGAAACAAAAAAAAAAAAATAAAAGCCAAAAGTCATTTTAAGTACTATACATTGGTTGAGTCTCAATCCAAGACATCTTTAAGGTGGTTGGTTTTGGTTTATTATTTTCTTCTTGTTGTTTCTTGTTTTATATTTTCCCTAATGTAGAAGTTCTCCCTTCCCCACTTCTCTTTCAATAATCTGAACAATGAGAAAGGCTGATCATGGAGAACCTGTCAATGTGCCACAAGTGCATAATGAATTCAGAAAAGGTGAAAGATAATTATTTTCTTGCCCCCTTGATTATAAAAAACACACTGTTATTTTTAAGAAACAAATAACATAAGGAGGAATGTGATTTTAAAGCTGACAAATCACCTAAATTGCTTAATAACATCCTAGTTATTTTTCAAGCATTTAAAGAATTTGATGAGGAACTGCTGAGTCAGATTCCTAGAAGCATTTCTTTTGGCACAAGTGTGTATCTACAATCCTCTATAACATTTAGACATGTTTGGCTAGGATACTAAATGCTCGCTTTCAGCACTTAGATTTTTGAGGAAAATCAATCTGAAAAGCATCAATCTGGTGGTTTATACTGCAGCCCTCAATGGTGGCCAGGGGGGTTTCACAGACCACAGTGTCAGCACTGGAGCCAGAGCCCTTTCTCTTGTGCATAGTGGATGGGACACCAGTGGATGGGACACGAGGACTCTGGGCAGGGAGAAGGTCAGTGGAGGGGCACTGAAGCATAACTCCATTTGCAGATCCTGGGTGTCATACTGAGATTCTCTTTTGAAGTCTCTTGGCTTAGCCTAGAGGGCACTGACTGTCTTGCTGCATAGTGGCACACTTCCAAAGGATAACCCGTGCTCAGGGCATTCAGGAAAGGCAAAAGTGTGGAAACATCAGAAGCAGGCCTTCCAACTGGGTCTGCTGCATATAAATCAAATTATAGCACCCTGGTGTTTACTGAGAGAACTCTGATAAATCACTAGAACTGAACCATAGATAGTGCTCTGGTGGGAAGTGTCCCTGCCCAGGGCAGGGGGGTTGGAACTCAATGATCTTTATGGTCCCTTCCAACCCAAACCATTCTATGAGTCTATGAAGAGAGGAGCAGCCTGAGGTTGTACAAAGACGTGGGGCAGTTCTTCAGGTGACACGGAGCCCGGTTCCTCACGGCCACGGGGCAGCACAGGGGTTCAGGGGGTGGAGGAGGATGATGGATTGGAGTGTGAAGGTGGTCAGCGATCGGAAGGAGAGCTGTTGGTGACAGTGGTGCTGGTTGTTCCTTCTGCAGTGACCTCAAGAGGTGCTGGGTGGGATCCCCAGTCTTTCCCTCCAGCTCCTCTAGAACCAGGAGGTCTTGGGTTTTGAAGAAACGCTTGAGCAAACACTGAAACCTTCCCGCTTGTGGGCTTGCTGAGCCAAAACGGGGGCAGAGGGAGGAGCAGAGAGAGGACAACAAAATAAGCTGTGGCAGGAAACAATAGTTTTTGATCTCTCAGCTTCAGGGCTCTCTGGTGGAGAAAGCCCTCGGTACCAGCTGAGCTTTGAGAAGGCCAGATGAATAACGGAGGCGTGTGTCTTCTTACAACACCCACCCACCACCACCACCTGATATCACCACCCCATCCCAACTTTTCTCTCTTTCCAGGAGAAAAGCCCTACAAGTGCACGTGGGAGGGATGCACGTGGAAGTTTGCTCGTTCCGATGAACTGACGCGGCATTTCCGCAAGCACACGGGGATCAAACCCTTCCAGTGCCCAGACTGTGACCGCAGCTTCTCCCGCTCCGACCACCTCGCCCTCCACAGGAAACGCCACATGCTCGTCTGAACCTCCCCTCACACCAACTTTTTAGTATTTTTTCTTTTTTTTTTTTTTCACACGTGCATTTTAATGTGGATTCAGCTGGTCTGAATCCCACCCCCCCCCTTCTCCCCGAGTTTCTACCATTAAAAGCTTCCGTATGGTCAGTAACAGACGGTCTCTCAACCCTCCTGTGTCCTCGCCACGGGTCAGACCTCAAGAATGTGAAGGCTGCTCTCCTCTCTGTGGTTGTTCTCCGGGGGGGGGATGCTCAGCAGACCCTCCCCTGCAGCCAGCAGGACCCCTGTATTCCTGATGAGGGAACCTGTAAACTGACAGCTTCTGTTGGTTTCTTCATTGAATCCACCCGGCCTGTGTGGATAAAGGAGCAAATGTTACCCCGTATCCGAAATGCTAGGCCTTGCCACAGACTTGGGATTTACGTGCCCTTTTCTGCTCATCAATGCGACGGATGGACTCTTCCCCAGGCACCTTGATTCCTGTGGGGCGGTTGGTCCCGGGGTTGTGGGGTGGCAGCACCCCATTCGGAGCCCCCCCGTCCCTCCAACCCTCCAGCATCGCCCAAAAAATAAACCTGAGCTGTGTCAGTGCTTCACAGAGAGGCCGAGTCGGGCCGTGGGGAACCTCCTCTCTCCTCTGGGGCAGTGGAATCCCTTGGGTTTATTGTTGGGGGGAAGCCCTGGTTCCACCCGTGTGGGGATGGGACGTGGACGTGGTACTTCCCAGAGAAACCCCCCGCAGCTCCTCTGCAGGTGCTCCTCTAGAAAGAGAGGGTTTGCTGCACCTTGGAAAAATGGCAACCCTTAAGGTTAAAAATGCTCCGAAGCCCCTCGGGGGCCATGTGGATCCGCTGCAGTATTGAAAACCTCTCCTCCACGAGATTTTTTATGAGGAGATGGGGTCAGGGGTGGAGCACCTCCTGGGGACAAGTTGAGCCCTGTATCTGTGATGCTGTGATGGGATCATCCTGCTGGTAACTCCGGTGGTCTCCCAGCGTTGGGCCCAGTGAGCTTCCCTGGGGATGTTCAAAAACGATGGCAGAAAGTCTTGATTCCCACCTCAATTTCTCAAAAATGAACTTCACGCAACCCCCAGTTGACCCGAGAGCTGGTCCCCTCCCCTGTTGGAGGGAAGGTTTCTGTCTCAGCAGAATCCCTGGCCCTTGGTGAGGAAACGGGGTGTCTTTCTCCAGTTTTTCTCCTTTCCCCTACACCGGGTAAAGCCCATTCCCTGCAACTTAAACACCCCCCCGTGGCAGGTTTGCCTTGGTCCTGGGGGGAAAAAACCCCCAACTCTGGGCAACAGAGGGGTGAGGCGAGGAGGAGCTTCCCAAACCTCTGTGTCCATCTGCAGGTGGTGGAGCTCCTGGAGCAGAAAGGTTCTGCTGCTGGGCGGTGGGGAGGAGGGATGTCCACCAGTGCACCCAGATACTCACAGACCCAAGAGTTGGGGTGCAAAGAGCCTTCCTTTGGCGCTCGGGGTGTCTCCCCTAGAGTTGGAGATGGAGAGGATCCCAGCTCCTGGGAGAGGAAGGCCCCGTCACCGATGACCAGGAAGCACCACAAGAGTCATTCCCGGCGCGGAACAGACCCCTTGGGATGTGGGAACAGCAATTTGGTCTCCAAGAGGGACAATGTGGAAGCGGGGCCACCCCGTGGCTCTCCTTGGGGTGGGCCCAGTCACGGGCACGGAGGGAAGCGGGAGATGGAGGAGCAGCCAGGAACATGGGGGATGATGAAGGAGCGTTTCCTTCCGATGCTCGGTTTCAAGGCCTTTCACAAAATGTTTTCTTTAATAGATATTTTTTTTTTAAACTATAAATCTAAAATCAAGCGCCCAAAAAATCAGAACTTCTTTGTACTGAAGAGTTACTGTGGAGACTGAAATGGAGGTTAATTACCGGGTTCCTTCGTGAGCTGATGGACCTTCTCCCTGCAGGTGTTGATGCTGTCGGTAGAGATTCAACAGAACTTCCAAATACCTGGATCCGTGTGCCTTGTGATTTAGGACGAGAGAAATTTAAATACTAAAATAGAAATCTTCGAGCAGGTTTTGGTGTAAAAGTCTCACCTGCAGGATTTCTCACTCGGGTCTGCGGCGGCGGCATCTCGTGCGACGTCACAAAGAAACCAAATGGCTTTCCTCTTCCCACTGAAAAAATGTGAATTTACATCTCTGCTGGCTCCCTGGTGCCTTTTACAAATCTTGGATTTTTAAATTTACAAAATGAAATACTTTGTAAAGCCAGTTCCTTCCACCTTTGCCCAGACAAAGAGAGAAAACCCCAATCCTGGGTATTATTTATTTAAAAACCCGCCCCTTTTTCCCCGAGCAGCGTGTCCCGGGTGACGCCATTTTACTAAAACTGGCCTGTTTAAGCTCTTTTGCTCTAAGAAATGACTAGTTTCTAAGACAGACAGTCACAAAGAAGCAGGTGTTTCTGGGAGGGGGGGTATTTAAATGGACCCCACATTTCTGCGGTGACGCTTCTGATGCCACGTCTTGGCCAAAGGAGTTGGAGTCAGCACCATGCAGGTGAATGCAAACAACCCTTTTCTATGAAAAAATACCCTTTTCTAGAAAAAAAAATCCTTCTTTATTAAAAAAAATACATTTTTACATGTACAGAGGGCTACACCAGTTTTCCTTGTATTTAACAGGTATTAGCACTTTTTTTAAAAAAAAAAAAAAAACGTACTTCAAATATTAGAGGGTCAAAGTAATCTCTTCTGTTCAGCGTCTCTCTCCTGCAGCCACAGCAGGAACGGGTGATTTCCTTTAAAACTTGTATAAACTATGCAGAAATTTTTTTAAAATAAAATGTAATATATTTTCTAAGCTGATGAGACTGGTTGGGTTAATTAAAGGTTTGCTGGAACTCACAAAGAGGGAGAGTTTGTTGGTAATTGTCTTTTCTGACCAGAACCGTGAATGTTTCATGTGCTTTATGGCTGCTCCTCCTTTGGCAGCCCCAAGGAGACTTGGGAATGACACTTTGTCACCTCACGCTGTGGAGGTGGGTTTGGAGTGTCCAACCCTGCTCTGGTACCACCACAACCCCCCGGATCCTACCTGTTAGTAACACCCTCCCACTCGCCTTGGGGGTCACCTCCTCGCGCCCCACGGTGCAACGAGAGGAGTAGGAGGAACCGGGTGTTCCTGGGGATCCCCCCAGCCCCTTAAGCAGCAAATTCACAACAATCACAGAGTCACACGAGGTTGGAAGGGACCTTGGAGATCATCTCCTCCAACCCCCTGCCACAGCAGGGGCACCCACAGCAGGTCCCACAGGAATGTGTCCAGGAGGGTTTGGAATGTCTCCAGAGAAGGAGACTCCACCACCTCTCTGGGCAGCCTCTGCCAGGGCTCTGCCACCCTCACAGGAAAGAAGTTCCTCCTCATGTTCAGATGGAACTTCTTATGGTCAAGTTTGTGCC
>BJBW01007698.1:8913-66400 GCA_004320125.1 Scolopax mira
GTCCTATGAGGAGAGGCTGAGGGAACTGGGCATGTTTAGTTTGGAGAAGAGGAGGCTGAGGGGAGACCTCATTGCCCTCTACAAATGCCTGAATGGAGGGTGGAGAGAGATGGGGGCTGGCCTCTTCTCCCAAGGGAATAATGACAGGACCAGAGGGAATGGTCTGAAGTTGCAGCAAGGGAGGTTTAGATTAGATATTATGAAGAATTACTTTACTGAAAGAGTGGTCAGGCACTGGAACAGACTGCCCAGGGAGGTGGTGGAGTCACCGTCCCTGGAGGTATTTAAGAAATGTGTAGACGTGGCTCTTCGGGGCATTCTCAGTGCCCAAGTTTATTGAGGTGAGGTGGGGTGTTATGTGTGGTGATGTTGGTGTGGGGTTTGGTTGGTGGGTACTTTTTTTTTTGTGTGTGTGTGGTTTGGGTTTTTTTTGTTCTTTTGTTTTGTTTTGTTTTGTTTTTTAATGTGATTGGTCTTGATGATCTCAGAGATCCCTTCCAACCACGGACATTCTGTGATTCTGTAATTTTTACCAAAAAAAAAAAAAAAAGAAGAAAAGAAAAGAAATACTGACCACTAACGTTTTTAAAACAATTTTTTCTTTTAATTTTAAAGGATGATTTTGTTCCCTTTCAAAGGAGCTTTCTTTTTTTTTACAAGCAGGATGGTTGTAATTCAAGTGAAATGAAACTAATTGCTTTCAATTAATTGTTGACATTGTTTGAATCTGACTTTATCTATGCAACTTTTTTTTTTTCTTTTGGTTTGTTCATTTTATTGCAAAAGACATTGTTCACTTTTATTATTCTTATTTTAACCCTGAATAAAAGTTATATTTACTGACTGCTCTGAACTCTTTCTACAAATTCTAAGGTTTTTTCATCTTTTTTGACTGTATTTAATTTAGGGTATTCATACTGTATCTTAAACTGCTGTGAAAAGTCCTGCAACATTTAAGATAGGTCATTGTGCCTGAGACCTATAGCATTTAGTCTCTGGATTGAAAGGAATAATCCTCATCTGCATGAGGTAAACAACCTACTCTGTGAGGGCAAAGGCATAAATCTCAGTGGAAGACCTAGCCCATAAAAGGTATCAAGGACCTACTCTATTAACTTACTTTAAAGCACACCATAATTTATCTTTGCTCTGCAGTGACATGAGATAAAGTAATAGCAGAAAGGGGAGGCTCATAACTCTGTAAATAGATTCTCTCCTGAAAGCCTGTTTACCCAAGGTGAACTTCTGGCCTCGTTGAAAGCAGTGGCAGAATTCCCATCAACCTTATCTATAGTGGGGAAAGGTTTGAAAAATGTTCACTTGTTGGTGAATTCCATGAAGCTGCATTTATACCAGGACAGATTCACTACCAGCACTTTCAGCATTGCATTCATCTGGCTTGGAACTTGTTTCAACACTGAAATTGCTGCACTTCATTATGGTTAAATGAGGGCAGCTCCTCTATCATTGATTCTGTTTAATGAGATTTAAGCAAGTGTAGCTTGTTCGTATATCAGAAAAGGTAGTAAGGCCTTTAGAATAAGGTACCTTTATACTGATTTTGTGTCTACGATTTATGTGTTTGTGTACTAGCACACGGAAAGAGTGGAACTGGAACTGGAATTTGACTTTTTGGTAGAAGATAATGTCATTCAGCAAAGTATTTATACTAGTTGAAAACTGTGGTGGCCAGGCTAGACAAGAAATGGGAGTGTTAGACACATACCTAGCTATTTGCTAAGCTTAGATCAAGACTAAATTGCAAGCTGGCTGTAGTGTATTTGCCTATAACTCTCCAGAGGTTTCAAAGATGTCATTGGCACCTTTTCAAGGCAGCACGTCAATATAGTAAATCTTTTCCTCTCTCACTGACTGGGTGGAAAACATGCTCCAGAAGTGGTGGGAATTTCAAAGGCTACAGAAACTTTAAAGTCAATGGACTAAATTCTCTGTGGTGTGTTCTGCCTGCCTGTGGTCACACAATGCCATGAGAAAAATGTCTGCATTCCCAGGGAGGCAGAGGGCAGGAAAAAACTAAAAGTTCAGTAGCAAGGGCAAAAAAATTAATTGTGGTGCAGATAGCCTGTGTCACCCACTTAGTCCTCAAAACAAATCTCCAGTGGTGCATATGCTCACAGGCAGGTGACTTTTGAGATAACGTGAGACTTTATTCAGTGTCTCAGGGGCAAAAAGGGCAAAGGAATATATTTTATTAAAATAATCAGAATATCCATAATCCCTATGGACAGGAAAAGAAAGAACCTTAGAGGCTCTGTGAGCTGCTCAAACATCATCCAGGATTTAGTTAACAGGACTTCCAAATAGAAAATTATATAAACAACTGACATTTGCACCTAATCGAAGCATCTGTTTAGGTGGAATCCTGTTTTATTCAAGTTAGAAATTATGGTACCAGTGGTGGTTTCAGTAATGTTTTAACTAAGATCTTTACCCTATAACTAATGTATGAAGATAACCACAGATGGCAGCATATATTTGGTCAAACATGCTTTTTGAATTATACTTTTCTCAAAAAGCATTTGAATTGAAAGAGAATGAGAATAGGAAAATACAGATTGAAACAAAACCCATAATCTTTTAAGTAAAAAGTTTTGCAATACCCAGCTCATAGCCCTGAAATAGTGACTCAAAGATGAGCACACCATGATTTTTCAATGTGCCTAATTAAGACCAGTTGGTGACTTTGGTCTTAAATAAGATCAAGGCAGATGGTTAAGATGATCATTGGTCATTTGGAAATCCTAGGGGATTCTGCCAAACAGTTTATTTCCAATAACAACGATATATTCTTGTTAATACTTGGATTACCTGCAAAGATAAAAGCTAGGACTAAAATGAAAGTGATACCTCAACACCTTCATGAAGACATTGGAGAGAAAGTCAGCAGTTCCGAGACATTTGGTACTGACTGACTGCATGTGTGGTTCATTGCTTTAGTTTTCTACCTGCAAGATGAGAACTGCTAAAGATGCTATTAACGCCTTTTTACCCATGTAACTCATCTTTACAAGTTGCCATAGACAATTCACAGAGGTGTTGAGAGCAGACCCATCTGCAATAGATGCTGAATTTGCATATTAAAAGCTGGATTCTTTTTTTTTTTTATTGCAAGACAGCTTGTTAATTTTCAGGATTCCCTAAAGTATGTCTTTGTTGATTTTATTTTATTATGACATATTGGTATCTTACTATTGACCTGTTACATATAGTCAGTGGAAATTTAACAAGTGTTTTAAAAAGAAAAGGCCAATTCAACTTCACATCAGAAAAACAAAACCCTCAAGTTTTCCATTGATTCTTCTCAGGTTTTATGTATCAACCACAGAGCTACAGCTGTCAAAAAAACCCAATACGTATAAAAAAAAGTATTTTTTTTTAAGCAACAAAACAGGAGGCTATGGTTCACATTGCTATGAAGACGAAGGAGTAAATCATAAATGTGATTAATAGTACGGCGTCAGTTTTCACCTTGAGTGTCAAACTGACATATTTTCCATTAATTATGTTGAAAGTCGAAAGCAAAATACAGAAGAACACATTAAAAAGACATTTTAAAGACATATCAAATAGCTGTTTGGAGCTCTGTGTCATGCCAAAACATTGAACTGCATTACACATAGGAAATGGAAAAGAATATTTGTTATTACAGAAAAATTACCATTAAAAAGTACAAAAGAAGACAGTCTTCTGGCATCCTATTGTTTTATGATTTTTTGTTACTCCAGCTTATGTTTGCATATATGTAGCTTTTTATATGAATGTGTATACACAGCTCTAATTCATGTGTATATTTCTGTACTTGTCTACAAAACTGTGTACATGCCTGATGAATAATAAAGTTAATGTAAATTTTAAGGGATCACACCTGTGACAGAAAAGTACACAAGGTTTATTGTATTACTTACAAACTGAGATAAAATTGTTGTCAGAACATGGAAACCTTGTCTCAAGAAACATGAATAGAAATAGGTTTATAAACAGAGCAATGTGCAAAAGAAAATAACAGTAAATAAAAAACTAAACGGTAGTATAGATATATCAAGTAGATAAAGTACCCCACACTGGGTTAATTCTCTCCACACTCATTCTTCCCTACAAGAATACAGAGTAAAAAAGACTATTTAGTGGCAGAGAATTATACTACAAAAATGGGCCACATACAAGTGTTTACATAGCTCTATAGAAGCAGGAATTCCAAGAACATCTAAAAGTCTGACAAACAGTCCCAGTGACTTTTGCTAATATTTGCTCACAAATACTTGAAGAACTTCTTCAGGCATAGCCATGTGACAACACAAAACAAGGTAAACATATGTTAGCAATTACAGGAAAATATCAGATCAGGTTTTTGTTAAAGCATAGATGTATAATAAGAATTAATCCCTTAAAATTCAGATTTTGCTTAGTGTGTTCTAGATAGCTCAAGAAAAGTAAAATATAAAACTATAATAAAAGTAAAATATAAAACTATAAAAAATATAAAAAGTAAATATAAAACAAATCATTGTTCCATGGGTAACTCTTCAGGAAATGAACATGTACTTTTTTATTTTGAGGGACATAAAATTTTAATGATGGTTAAGATTTCCTTAACACTGGCTGAGTGACTGACAAATAGAACATATTTGTTAGACATTCTATATTATTGGTCCATATCTTGAAAAGATAAAAAACTAAGAAGATCTGAGTAGTTCTAGCTTTGTTCTCGGAATGATGACTATCTGGTGATAGCTAGTGATTAATCTACACCATACGATGAAATCAAGGTCATGATGAGTTATTGTTAAGCATTAATCCAATTCTTAGAATTGAAGAATGCAGCTATATTTAGCCTGTTCTATAAATATTACCCTTAGTTAACTTTCTTCAAAGCTTTCTATAGCTATCCCTTGAGATACACATTGGTTGAAAAATTATCCATGTATCAGGGAAGAAATTCTACAGCAGGGATAAATCTACTAATTTCTGATATCCTACCATGAGAAAGCAGAAAATAAACACTAATGAAGAACTTTAATGAAATCTTCCTAAACAAGGTACCAGCATGTAAACCTCTCTGCACACTGCAGAGGGTATAAGGCACTACAGGGATAGTTTGAGTAACTGTCTTCTAATTTCACTGCTTTTACTACTTAATAAAGTCACAAAAATGCATTTTCCATGTAAATGAGTGAAATTTACCTTTTTGGGCCAATAGTAATGCTTAGTGTTGATTACAGAATTGTGTATTAGCTAGGAAGCACATCTGCTGTGGAGTAATAGGTGCACCCAGATATTAGTGAACCAAAAGACTGGGCAGATGGTTTGTTTCTCAAGAAAGAAAGCTTCTGCAGTGATTTCAGAGTAAAACTCAGCTTTAAAAAAAAAGAAAAAGAAAAAAAGGAACCTTCTGAAAACCATTAACGATATACACTTTTTTTTTTATGAAGCCGTCTGCACTTGCTCTTAAAGCCTAAGTTAATAATTTGAAAGCAATAAAGAGTAGACAAAATGCAATCATGCTTTATAGGTTTTTTTCTTAGCAACTCTTAATTATATTGCTTCATTACTTAAGGAAATTCTGAACACTTTCTATGGCTAATACAAAGGCACCATTTTCCCCTTGTGAAACTCTAAACTAAAACTAATTCAATTCACATTGGAAAGCCAAGACCATAAAACTAAGTAATTGGATGAAAAATCAGGAACTGATGAGAGGTGAAATCCTCCTTGCATTAGTGTCCATTTTGTGGCTTGTAAACTCTTTGTTCTTTCAATATTGTGATTTTATTGTAATGTTCAGTTTGGTAATAAGGTTTTTGAATATTGCTTCATGTATTGATCTTAAATAAAAAATAGATGTTTAGCATATGTTAGCTACTCAGTGAGATCTTTGAGTGATTTGTGGATACCTAGATTTTTAAAAACCTGCCACTTCAGCATCTAAACACTGTTACCTTAGACACTTTTTTTTTATCCTCATCCATTCGAGTGAATCTGTGAATTTTGCCAACAATCATCCAAACTTTGAGGATCATCAACATGGGAGGTAGCTGTTTCACCAACTGAGTTTAGTGACAGTGTTTGGCCATTCAAACTTAAAATGCCAAGAGACAGATATTTGTGTGACAGACACAATATTTGTGTACTTGGAAGTCACAAGGCATCTGTTTCTTTCTGGGGAGATTTTCCCTGGGTATTGTGAAAAATCAAGCAATTGCGTGTCCCTTTCAATAGATTCAAGTCCTACACTTGTTTGCTTTTTTTCTGTCATATACACTGAAAATATAGGGCAAAGCATCTTGTCATGATTGTGTATCCAGTCCTCACAGGAGGGAAATTTCCTGCCATTTAAATCAGAACTTAGAGGGGCTATAAATACTGTCATTTAAAGGATGTTTTGCATTGCAAGAAGAGTGCTGTGTGGCTTTTGTTTAAATAAGAATCATTCTCACAATTCATTGTGTGCATTTATTAATGAAGTTATAGTTGGAGTTCCAAAACTGTCAAGAAGTAGGAAACTTGAATGATAAGACAAAAAAAGATCAACCAGTCCTTTGGTTGTCTCAAAGCAGAGTTAACTGCTTCTGAACTTTTTCTAACAGAGGCCTTATTAATGACAAACTGCAAGGGATAGAAATACCACATCCCAATGCTCAGCTGTGTATCAAGCAGATGACTATCATTACTGTTTGAAATATTTAGCTCATAACTCACCTAAATCTCTTTAGTGGCAATTTAAACTGTGTAATGCATGACCAAAAGAACAGTTAATTTCCACCTTCTTTGAGATGACTTTTTCATAGTGAAACAGGGAAGAAAAATATGGTAACACATCTTCTGCCTTTTCTATACAGAACAAATACATTTTACTCATCCCTGAATCTTCCATTTATTTTGTCTTCTATCTGAATCCTTTCTGTTTAATTGGAGTAACTGTGTAAAAAAGTGGATTTTTGCAAGTTTACAATCAGATTCTGATCCACTTATGTACATATGAACTTTATATACAAACATAGTAGTTATTCTCAATCTTACACTCAGAAACTGCATGTATGGACATGTTGGAAGTCCTCTGCTTTCCTCCTTGTTTATTTGTATCTGAGGAGTTTTACAAGATGGTTCTCTGTTTTTATAAGAATTTTAAACACTGTCCTCTAAAATGTGTTTATGTAGGATCATCTGAAAACTTAAACATATAAATTACTTATTTCATCTACAAAATTATGGATGAAATATATGCTAAAGATCTTCTAAAGTCTACTGCAGAATCTCCACTTAGTAGTTAATCTGGTTTAAAAATGAAATATTGAAGGATACTCCCTGAGCAGAGTTTTCCATCCCTGTCCATGTGTAACCAGTGGTCACATCAACATTGTATTCCCCCAGCTTCCTTATGAGAACATTGCCAAAACTCTTACCTAGTACAGAATAAATACCATCTACTGTCTCTCTAGTATCTCGAAGGACTATTTCCTGATACAGAAGAAATAGTCATGTCATTGTTTTATCTGAGATAACACCCAAGAAAGAAGAGTAAGTATCCTTGTTTTCTTTAGTAAATCTAAATCAAAGTAGTAAAACCTTGTATTTCTCCATTAAGTTTGCAGATGTTCTAAGCATGGCATTTTAAAGTCAGTTTTCAGGCTGATATCACAGAGGAAGTTAAAAATGTACTTTTCATATAGGGAAATTGTTATAAAGTAGGCTCTCTTTTTCCAGAATGTCATAATTAATTTTTTTGTTTTAAGAGGTTGGTAAGGTTATTGTATATCACAGAATTATTTTATCATAAATCTGTTTCAGGTATTGTAAGGTATTGTAAAAGATATATAGAGAGGACATAACAGATGCATTAATGAGAGCAAAATAGCAACAAAGAAGCACAGTACTAGCCTTAAGAAGAAAATCTGTCATAAATTGTATTAACCAATGCATTCTGGTTCTAGGCTACTAGAGGAAATAACCTATTACAATAATGTATATAATGGAAAAATATTTGATGTGTGGTTTATGTTTGCAATTAGTCTTTTTCATTTTACCACTGTAAGCTTTTCACAGCGTCTTGGCCACGATTTCAGGATGTTACTTAAATAAATAAGAAATTTTCCAAGCTATCTAATTTTTATTTATTTATTTATCATTCTATTTTTAATAGAATAGGCAGAGATTACTTCATGTGTATATTTACAGACAATTTTTTGACAAGTCATCTTAATAGAGCAGTTACATACAGACCCAACAGGTGCGTATCTTCCATTAAAATTCCACTGGGCATTGAGACTGGGATTTTCCAGACACTACTGCAAGCTCTGTAGCATTCACAGCATAATGAAATGAGGTGACCTTTGCTGTTTGTGTTTTTGACATGGACTGCATCTGGGACTTACACGACTGAGCAAGCACTGCTGAGGAATGACTTTTGCTGTTACAGCATTGAGCCTGGATTAGTAGTTGTAGGGACTGTAAAGCTGTTCATAACCTCAGAAAAAATGCTGAGATTATTTCTATTTCTTGCTTCAAACTCTGCTAAAACTCCTGTTGCCCAGCTGAATCTTGTTCCACATCCTTTTCTAGTTTCCTAATGCTTCATTAAATAATTGGAGCAGCTTATTTTTTTCGTCTGGAGACTTTTGGCACCTCTAGGGGGTTTTTGGTTAGTGCTTCAGAGCAGATTCCATCAGGCATACCTTGGACAAGCATCTGTGCCCTTCAATGTGGCAATACATACTACATTATAGTATGGCCAGGAACAGACATGAAAAATAAAGCAAATAAAAGAAGATCGGGCAAAGAAATAATGACAAAATTGCCTGAGGATTGAACTTTTAGGGATCATAAGAAAATAAAAAAGGAAAAGCAATAATCTTGACAACTATCAACCAGGTTACTTCCCTCTCAACTTTTGGTCTCTAAAGGCTGGTCTAATCCTTGCCTTTCACCATAGGAAATTCTTCAACATTTCTGTGTGGTCTGTGGTCTGTTTCAATGGTTTTATAGTGGTTTATGTGGACAAGGCTTCTCCTTGAATAAGCAGAGATAGTAAAAGGTTGTAGAGCAAGTGATCTGAAAGAGGACTTTCACCTGAAAGCTTAAGTAGGACATAGTTCCAAAGAAATAGTTCTTAAATTATGTAATATTTATTAAGAGTAAAGATTCTCAAATGGAATTTCATATTCTGTGCCAATACAGTGAATATCACAATAATGGTTGAAATCCTTAATTCTTCTAGGACCCCACTGGGCCAATCACAGTACAAATGCATGGAAGATAGTCCTTGCCCTCATGTTTCCAGGCAAGGTCTCATTGTATGAGATGATGTAGCTCTATTGCAGTACTTAGACACTTATTTTAGCTGAACTGAAGTCTCAGGATGCAAACTTTCAATTAGATCACTTTGTGAACCCATTGTTCTTTCTTCAATCAGCATTTCGGCATTTAGTCAGCCCAGACATCTTAATGTCTAGCATCAGTATATAAATTATTGACTTGTAATACCTTTTTTTTATTATTATTATTCTCTGTATTCCAAGGAATTAACTTGCAGACAAAATGAAAAGACTTCTTGTGAAGTGCTACAGGTTTTCCACAAGATGTTGGTTCTCTTACTTCTATCTTTCACAGAGCAGAGCAGCTGCAAACATCAGTACCTTGGAGTAGAGAATCCAATTAAATGATATAAAATACATTTGCTGCGTAACACAAACTAAAAGCAATTCAGGCTAAAGCAGGAAGAGAGCAAGATGTATGCTGATGAAATATACAACTAGCCAAGTAAAATGTGTGATCTTCAATGATCTTAAATGTGTAAAAATGTGTGATCTTAAATATGTAAAAATGTGGTCTTCAAAGAAATAACATTAATTTTTTTTTAAAAAGTTTGATTTATTTCAGTAATTAATATGGCTGATATTTGCTTTAGAGTGTATGAGTATTTATTTTTCATAAATAAAAATACTTTTTCATTAAGTAATGTCAAATAATATTTCTGCATTTTCTCTACAGTATTTTTTGTTTGACTTAGTATGTCATCATGTATTTTAAAAGTTACTTATCCACTTCTTCTTGCCATAGCTTAGAGACAAATAAAGCTGTGGGGACTTGCTTGGGTCACGCACACATGTTTTCACAGAAATAAACACAATTTCTTAATCAGTTCTTGATTAGGTATCTCTATATTCAAATCAGACTCAGTCAGAGGATTAAGGAAGTTCCCAGTGGAATAAACATATTTTCTGTGCAACAGGCACAAGAAGGAGTGAGATAGAGTGACTGACTCCAACCACTACACTTGTGCTTTCATGCCTGCTCTAGAGTGTATTTAACTAACCATAGCAACTGAATGCCAATGAGCCAGCCAAGGATTTCTGGTTCATTGGTGTTTCAGGTACCCAGACTTCCTTGGAAATCCTGGCCATGTTGTTTCTCCCAGTACACAGAGAGCAGCTAATCTCATGTTGGCTCAACACTGCTGGGAAACTCCCAAGCTAGAGAGGCCAGTTATCTTTCCTTCTCCATGGTGGTAGGGCCAGAACTAGGCTCTGAGGTGAATGTTAGGCATTGACTGAGACATCCCAGAGAGCCAGATACTCAAATTTTTGGTCCCGAAGCCAAGAAGAAAAATGTATTCTTAGTATCCTTGTCAACTCAGAATACCTTCTGGAACAGTTCAAGTAGGTGAGTCACAGAGACCTCAGACTTTTGTACTTTTGTACTTTTAAGGAAGTGAAGATAAAAACCTAATAACTTTGAAACAAAGATGGGGATTAAGTCTGTTGCTATCAACCACTGATGCTGGAAAGCTATCAAGATACCTTGGAAAGCAAACTACAATCACACATAGAGGGAGAGACAGCAACTAGGTGGCAGAAGACTTCCAGTGACATTCAGGATTAACACAATGTTTTTAACTGTCTCAGAAAAATTTACACAGTGATATTTACATACTTCACACATTATCCCACTTTATAAATTTGGCTTATTTCACAAGTGAATCAAGGGGAAATCACACATCTGTTGTTTTATCAGAAATATTTCTCATGTCCTGGAACACATAGTTCACATAGAACACATAGACACATAGAAGTCCAACAGCCTTCACCACTTGAGATGAGTGATGTCCAAAGATTGCAATGACAGATGTTTTCCCGTGAGCTAGCCATTTTGGGGAGTTCTGAAATTCCTAATTAGTACACGGTACCTTTCTGAAATCTGAAAAGAGAGAAAATGGTTTTATCTGAGATTATTTCCACCATGGGCAAATTGCTTTTACTGAGCTTCTGCAATGTTTAGAGGCATCACTAGTCAATGCTGATAATAATTGCTTAAAGACATAGGTGAAGAACTCTTTGCTAATACTTGAAGGCTAATACATATGTGTTTGTAAAAATTGCCACTAGCTTAAAAGGTAATTTCTTTGATATTATTGTGTAATGTTCTGCATTGCCTCAAGATGTGTTTGATTTATATCCTGATGTTATTCTGGTTACAAATCCTAATATTAGAAAAATTAAGATCATCATTGTATCAACTGCTGAACAAATTGATCATGAACCGCAAGACAAAGAAGCAGGTGGCTGCAACAGGTTTGGCATTCTAAAGTCCCCCAGATCGCTCCCATTGAAACAACAACAGGAAAAAATAAATTCTGCAAATCTGACAGTTGTTGTGATTAATTTCTGAGTCTGAGAAAAGTCTGAGAGAAAAGTTGAGACAATGGCCGTTGTTCTTTCTACTACTTTTGGTGGAAATTAGTGGAAATAGGGGATAGGAATATCATTTTGCAGTTTTGTGAAAAGATAGGAAAGTACTTGCTTCTGAAGTGGCAAACATTCAGAGTCTTACTAAAATTTTTTTCTCTTTTTCTCTGACTAGCTTTCACTTTGGTCAAGTCTTCCAGAAAAGGCCTTTTAAAAAGAAGTTAGTCTTCTTTTAGTTTAGTCACTCATATCTACTATCATTGTTATGACAATTAGGAAAACGGAGAAAATAGAAATCAAATTAACACTGTGCATTAGTTGCACAATATTGCACCAAGTATAAAAAATTGCACCAAGTACTGCATTGCTTATTTGCATGGTGGCAGATTTTATCATCCACATCATCTGTATCTGTGAGTAATATCATCTCACTGCTCCTAGTAATACCTACAGCCAGCTACAAAAGCTCAAAGCAGTGATTTTGGTGTCTAACTCACTTCAGAGTCACTGCTTTCTAGGGTATAATACTGCATCTGATAGATATGTCTCCATCATTTTTGTATACATGTGCCCTTCAATTTGCATGCATAAAAATGTATTTTGATTGATTGGACCCAGACTATACTGCCTGATTGTTATTTGTCAGTAATTTATTCTTTCATCAGTTTTCTTTAGATTTATGACCTATGGTTTACGATTATTTGCTGAACATATAGAACATCCTTAGAGTCAGAAACAGTCTCTCCAGGATCCTAAAGGAAACATTTTTATTATCTAATATTTTTTTTATTAATAACTTCTCTTTTGTATCTCTTAATCATTTTTCTAATCTATTCACTGGGGACTTAATTCACATTAAATATTGATTCCTATTTATGCAGTTGTAGATGAATCATCCTACCAAAGAGCCAGTACAAAGAACTGTTCCTTATTTGGAAATCATTTTGTTACCTCCTATTTCTTCTCCATTATCAAGTCGCATGGTGCAAAAGCAGTAAGTTTGTAGAGGTTACAGCACTGAGGACCTGTTGTCTACACTACATGCATTTCAGAGGTGTTACTTAATGCCTGGATTAATGTGGATTGAACACCTGACATGGCTGGTACATGTGGGTATGGTGGTGCACAGTAGGAATGATTCTAGGGTCCTCTAGTTTCATCAGTCTGAAAGGAATCCAGTTTGTGCGCTGCTGCAAGACAAAAACCATGAAATGAGGCTGAATGCTGATTTGCTTCAAAGTTGTAATCCTGACCCTATTAAAACTTCTCACATAGACACTCCTTTTCTAACAAAGCTATCAAAATCATCTGAAAATGAGCCTATTTGTCACCATAGCTTCTACAAAATTGTTCCAGACACCAAGCCTTTATTCTTCACAGTCTAAATTCTTTTTCTATCTTCCTCATGCTAGCCAGGTCATCCTGCAAGTAATTGCAAAACATCAACACACTTAGAGCCTATTTTTACACTCCCAAGATTGTGGAGATCATAAAAAATAAACATTAAAGACCAGAGATTCCCAAGTAGTCTCAGTTAGAACTTCGGAATATACTTTATACTGGTTATGATAATCTGAAAATTAGTTTAAATATAGCAGATAATGGCTAATGTGTTACTAATGTCCTGGAAATACTTATAATCATTATAAAGTTCTAAGCAACTTTTTTCTATTTGTTTCTTTACTCCTGTAAAATACGAGATAATTGTAGTACCTTTTTTCCCCTTTTGGTAGCTCTGGGTACTTTACCATTTTTGTCTAATAAAAATCTATGACTATTAGAATTTTTCTTCCCTTTTCAATTCCTTATGCACTTCATTTTATTCTCCTTTATTTTTTATAGACATGCAGTATGAATTTCCCTGGATTTTTCACTGAAGCCTTCACCTTGCCATATTTTTTTATTTGTTCAAATATATTGTCTATACACACTTATTTCTATTTTTCACTTTCAATTCCTTTTTGTAAGGATGTTTGTATTTCATGTATACTTTCTTCAATTTTGTAACTTTGGATCTTTTTCCTTCCTAAATAAACTTTCCTTAAATAATTGTACTTTTGATTGACATTTCCATCTTCATTCTTTCCCATTTGTTGAATTTTAGTTGAAATACACATTAGTTTTCAAGGTTTTTTAACAAGTGAAGTTGCCTCTGTTTCCAAGAAAAAATAATAATTGGGTTTTGTATGAGATTATATTTTGTATTTCCATTGTCTTCCAAATAGAAACTGGACAGTACCTTTTTTTAAGCCTTGACAGTTACTAGTTTGCAGAAAAAGTATTTGAAGGAGGAGTCCCAGATCTGGGCTGGATTAAAACTGCTGCTTTAGGCCTACAAAACACAATCTAATTGGTAATCTTCAGCGTGGTTCATTGCCTGTTTAGGTGACTCAACTTTCAATAACAAAGGAGCCAGATGGTGTCTGAGTGGAGATAAACATCTCATGCATTTAGCACCAGGCTTTCTGCATATACATTTAGATGTATTATTGTCTTCATAAGCACCACAAGAGCTCTTTTTAAAGCTCTGTTAAAACACTAATGTTTATTGAATATGTATTCATGTCCCAAGGACAACATTGGGGTCACCTCACCCTTCTGCAGAATTTGTACTCTGAATTGGGTATACAGATAAAAACAAAATAGAGAAAACCAACGTAATATTTTAGGACCAGGTCTATATCCTCATTAATTGTTGACATCAGTTTTGGGAGTAATTGCTTGGGCACACAGTACCAGAGATTTTCCTCTGCTCATCACATGCTTCTTCATAACTGGAGTATCTGTGAATGCAAACTTGAATAAGTCAGAGACATTCAAACTGCTTCTGACTTGTAGGTATTTTTCAGATAGCAGAATTCTTGCCTTCCTGGTATCACCTGTGTGATTCGTCTCATGGAAAAGTGAGGAATCCAGCCCAGACTAAGTGCTTACATTATACTCACAATGGGTGGTACTTACAAGCAGAAATTTGTCTCATGTTATTCTGTTTGCCTTGTCTTTCCACTACGTGCTTGCTTTATGCAGTTCTCAGTAACTGGACAGCTGTTAGGTATTTAGGGAAAAGCCCCAAACAAAACCAAATAAAAAACCACCCATAAAGCCACGAAACCCTCAAAGAGCCAAAGCACAGACCCCTGATTTTTGGCCAGTTCAGATGTCTCTGGGCAAGATGGTTGAGCCAGAATGAATAATAAATAAATTCACCACATCACAAATTCTTGAGTCAATAGTGATTTTGAAATTATCATTTAATGAACCAAATATTGAAAGTTAATCTGCAACTACACATGTCTCTCAAGCAGAAAGCTCCAAACTCATTATTTGGTAGATTCCAGGGCAAAGTATAGGTGCCATTTGGCCTAAAAAAATCTTTGGCTGGCAAACTGAGCAAGAAAATAAACAAATATGCTGGTCTTGGCTTTGGGAGTTATAGGCACATTTTAAATAGAATTGCCTCTAAACACAGCTGCAGAACTGAATCTCTGATGTAATAAAGCTGTCTGGTTTATGGCAGACATACATCAGCACTGCTCTGATGGCTCAATCCGTTAGAATCACAGAATGACAATAACTTCTTTGTGTATTACAAATAAATCATTGCTATCACTCAACGTGTTTAGATAAATTGTAAATCATCTGCCATAAGTTTTGCTTGAGAAATATATAGCTGTTGTAGTTCAAGAGTATGTGGAATTAAGAGAAAAATGTTGAAGATTTTATCTGTTTCCTCCATCAACATGTTTATATCTCTCAAGGGACTTAACCACATACATTTGGAAAATTAAAGTCAGAAAACTAACACTTCAATAATTTTATCCTTCTACATCCAGACTCATCAACAAGCCAATGAACTGTGAGTATATGTAGAAGCCTTTTAAAAGGAGAAAAAAAATCATGTAAAAAGTCTAGGAAAGATCCTTTTACTGCTGTTTAACTCCAAACAACATCACTCTAGGACAGAGCTGTAAACATGAGTTTTTCAAGGCAAGTGTTCATCTTGTTTTTAACTACATTTATATTTTTGCACACATAAATGTGGGGAATCTCTTTGCCTGCCCCAATTTCTCCATATAATTTTGTTCATTTATACAACTGTCCATAGTTGTTTTCTGAAACCACCAAAGTGGTGGACAAAACTGCCACTACTTCTTAGTGCAAAACTGCACTCGGACGCACGCTTGCTGTTGATATATATCTTCTCATGTGGTGAAGACATGACAGAAGGTGTAATAACAGATATATGTATATAAATGTGCATACATATATATGTGTGCACATGCACATGCAGGTACATAGTCACAGACATAAAGAGGCTCATATGTCAACTTGATGACTCAAAAGAATGAGGAGTGCCATTTTTTCAGCAGAAATTTAACAACATATTGAAACAAAGTTAGAGATTTTATTTGATCAGTTGGGCACTCCCTATATACAGCTCCTTGTATGCTGCAAAAGCAAATTTTGAACTGGAGGAGATGACTAGAAAGACTTCTCTCCCTTATCTCAAAACATTTGATATTCAACATGTATCAGAAAATATTTTGGGAGATCGTTGTTTGAATTTATGAACTTTTTAATTTTTTTTTTAATTTGAAAACATGCCTATGTTAATTGATGTTATTTTATAAGATGTGACTTTATTAAACTGCTAATAAAATTTAAAATAAATCTGAATTAAAAGAAGTTCAGGAAAAATCTTTAATTTCTTTAAGATCCAAAGTTTGGACTTGATCATCTGTTACATAATGCTAAATTGGTGTATGTTGCAAATCTGTTACTTTCATCACTATTTGCAGCCAAAATCATGTGGTTCTTAGCCTGGTATAGTTTAGAGCAGATTAGGAGGTCAGAATGAGCCTGTTCACAAGAACAGCCAAGAAACAGTTTCAATCAGCTTTTTACAAACTCAAAGTTGTCGTATCCACGCAGCATGCACAGCTGGGGAAGTGTGGTTGGTTTCCAGATTATTTCACTGTGCTTCTGAGAGGCTGGGATGAGGTTGGACAACCAGCTCTCAGCGTGTTCTAACTGACTTGCATAAGTTTGGAAAACTGATTTAATCGTTTAAAACTAGACTAGTTTTAAAAACAAAAATACTTACTACAATCCTGTTGTGATACTAGTTGCAAATTAGTTCTTGTTTCTCAAAAAAACCAATTGCAGTTGGATGAGAACCCGATTCTCAGGAGTTTCACTGAGTGGTGAAAAAAACCACCCCAAACCAGTGAAAAGTAATCTTCCCTTACAGCTGCAGTATCTTAGTCATCCTTATTTCTGTAAAGATTGATTTAGTTTTTGTTTGGTTACTGGAGACAGTGAGCTCCGTCCTGCATTATACTGATCGTGGAACACTCTGGGTCTTCAAGTTGTTTGAGCTGCTGCATTTTCCTCTTACCAGTCTGAGCTGGTGTCATGCATCGCAGCTGCAGCATGCCCACATTATCAAGAAATTATCAATGTTAATGGCTCACATTATCAAGAAAGAAAGTTACATACATTTTATGCAGTTGTAGGTGCCTTTTTTACGCATGAAATCGTGGAACAGCCTCGCTGATTCTCTTTTTGTTGATTAGCTAATTTAGCACTATTGTTGCTCAATTTAATTATGTTATATATATTATTTATATGCTCAATCCTAGAAAGAGAAGTCCAAGCCTACAACTAATTAATCCTAATTTAAGATACTGATAAGTACATGGACATTTTTCTTTGTTGCCATATACGTCCCACTCTCTATTGCTATGTCTCATCCTGTATTTTTCACCATGCTTCTTTTGCTAAATTGATTCCAATCTCTACTGCCAGGGATGGTTATTTGTAACAATCTTCTCTATGAAAACAATAACAGAAAAGCTGTGAGCTCAAAGCAGAACAATGTCATCTCGGAACATTTTGATTGAGTGCGATGGTACAGAGTTGCTTTTGCCAGAGAAAAGGAAGTTGCAGTAATTGTGCTGTCATATGAGGAGAGGTCTGCATGTGGATTCATAGTAAAGTCCTTATTTTTGAGTTTTGTCTTGGAATAATGTACTTGGTTTTTACATAGCCTTAAAGAAAGAATGATCAAGAAGACTGAGAAGAAAGAATGTTGAAAGAAACAGTAAGTATTAGTTCGGTCTGAACAGCTGTAGTTCTGCCATAAATATTTATGACGTGGCTTTGAAAAGACTGGAGGGAGTTTGGTTCGAACAGGAGAAAATTCAGGAATGTCAGGGAAGAGCTGCTTTTTCATCTTAGAATGATTTAGGTTGGAAAAGATCCATAAAATCGCTGAGTTGAAATCTTCTCCATACACAGAAATGTCTGTGAAGGACAGTGTCTCATTCTGGCAGGATTCTGCCTCATTTCATCTGATGTCTGCCATTGAATATCTACATTAAAAAGACAAATTCTTTCCTCAATGCACTAACAGAAATGTCAATAAGTTTGTGATTGTGGGTTGTTCAGAAATAACTGAAAGGAACAATCTAGTTTTGGTGGACTTTACCTGAAGTTTAGTACTGGATAAGACATGATCAATACATTAGTGATTGTTGTGCAAGGAAAGATGGATCAAACAGACATTTTTTTGGCATGCTTTTCACTCAAAGTCTTCAAAAAGAGAGAAATATAGGAAAATTAATATTCTCCACTATCTGACACGTACACATACACCCCTCCATCTCATTTTGTTTAAAACTATAAAAAAAAATCTTGTTTGAAAGAATCAATTTTCTCATTAAATCCACAATTATTTAATTGACCTGAATAGCCTTCAGTAGTTCACAGTTCTTTTGGCCTCAGGCCTGAATGGCCTTTTTCACAGTTCTGTTTGCCTCAGGACATGGCTCAGCATTACTGAGACTCAATCTTATGAAACCAGGGCTGAGATTTAGCTCATGAGATAGATAAAGTTTTGATGATTGATTAGCATCTGTAAAATAACAGCAGTGAAATGAGATTATCACTTTCCAGACTATATCTTCTGTACTACTCTCACGCTTCTGGAAAAGCGGCTGTAGTGCCATCTGCTGTCCTCTTAATGGGCAAAATATTTCCCAAGAGATTTTCCTCTAGTGCTAGTTATTGGTTATTGCAATGTATGAAATATAAACTGTTAAAGCTCACAGAGAAGTCTATGCTGGTGAAATACAAAAGCTGAAGGGATTAGGAAAAGCACAAAATACATTTTTATGTAATGAGTGCATTAATCTGAAAATTGCAACAGGATCATTCACTGCTTCCAATTAGCATGCAGGTGCTCAGCCACTTCCAGGAAAGCCAAATGCAACCATTTATGTGATCCTGCTCAGTTTTGACCCCTCTTGAGTATCTGTGTTTCTGATCTTCTTCCATTTGTCCTCAAGTTCTATGTTGAGATGTGTGCTGGTTTTAGCTGGGATAGAGTTAATTTTCTTCATAGTGGCTAGTATGCCCTAATGTTTTGGATCTATGGTAAAAACAGTGTTGATAATTCAGGGATGTTTGAGTTATTGCTGAGCAGGGCTTACACAGCATCAAGGTCTAGATGGAAGAAAGAATCACCAGGATAAACAGTTTGAGGAAAGACCATAAAACCAGGACAGTGAGTGACTCCAGTACAGTCTGTTCACTTTTCCAATGCTAGGTGCCAATATTGCAATTTAGCTGTAGGTCTCATTATTCTGTAGTCTCAGGTGGGGCTAAAAGTCCCATCTGATTTTGGAGTAAATAGAAAGACACCTCTGGCTAGACAGTGTTATCATGGGAGGAAATGGAGTATAGGTATCTGGACTAAGCTATTTGCAACTAGCTGGAGAGCTGGATAGTTGTCCTGACTGTTTTTAAGGAATAACACGAGTTTAAGGTCTACCCTTTGGTATTTCTTGATGGTTTAAGAAACGTGTAGATATGGCTCTTCAGGGCATGCTCTAGTGCCCAAGATTATTGGTTTGTGCTGGGGTGTTGGTTGTGGGTGTGGGGTTTAGTTGGTGGGTGCTTTTTTTGTGTGTGGTTTTTCTGTGTTTGATGGGCTTGTTGTTTGGGGGTTTTTTGGGTGGGTTTTTTTTTTAAGGTTTTTGTTTGTTAGTTTTTGTTTTGTTTTTTAATGGGTTGGACTCAATGATCTCAAAGGTCCCTTCCAACCACTAAGATTCTGTGATTCTGTGATTCTGTAATATGTCATACCTGCCAGAACATGGGTTTATGTCCCTACAATACAGATAGGAGATGACTGTGCCTATATAAACAACCTCTATTTATGCTGTGCACTTCTTTGTCCAAGATCCTCTTCTGTCTTGCTTATTAATGATATATTTTTTGATGTTTCCATCAGTATTTATTTATTGGATTTTAATGGTCTTGCCAAGGTTATGAGTGACTTGGCAGGGGCACTTGATAAATCATTTTCTTTCTGTTGCTGGCTTAGTCTAGTTTAGTCAGATGAATTTAATCTTGATGGTGACATCTGGCAATTTTGCAAAATAGAGCTCATTAGAAGTCACTTCTTTTTAAAATCTGACTGTTCATTAAGTATGAACAATTACTCCTCTTTAGATATTTTTAGCATATTCATAACCAAGATCTGCAATAATATCATTGTAATAATTTATCATAAAGTCAGGTTGTACATACCTGAACACATATAGTATATGCATACATATTGACACATTAATAATTTTGTTTGAGGAGCTAAAGTACTTTATTATCTTATGTTTATGGTGAAAATATTATTTATTATTTCTTACATCCTATTTTTCAAGATTGCTAAGCCAGTGGTTATATATTATTTGGATAGATTAATATTTCAAATGTCTTTCATCTAGTTCCATGTTAAAACAAGACATTCTTAATTCTGTCATAACTTACAAATAATGCTTGTATTACACCAACAAAAAAACCCAACTGCACAGCTGGTGACATTTATGTGCCATAAACTATGAACTAATGTGTTATAAAAGGAAATTAGTAAGATATATTTGTCAAAACTGGAAGGGTGCAAAGTGCGAATTATTCCACTGTTACTTCCATTTACTTTTATAAATGAAACATTTTCCTTTTTCTAACATCCTGAAATCAAAAGTCATTCTGCCTGTCCCTGGCAATCAGCAGAACTTCTAACTTCCCAGAATTTGTTGTGCAGTCACTCAAGAACACCTTCTGAATATTGACATAGGTTCTTGACCATGCTGTCTCCTCTGGCATGAAAGAGGTAAGAGGTTTGTACAATCGCCGAAATTCTTTCTTCAAAAATACAATCATGCAATAAGTGTTGCTTATATACAGTTCCTGCTCAGAGTTAAGCTTCCTAGTCTTAACAATTCTTGCAGAGGTTCTACCCTAATATCAGCTACAAATCAGATAGTTGAAGGTTCTATTCTACATCCAGCACAAGGTGGGTTTAGAACAAGTTTTCTGGAAATCACACTGTCCACTAATCCCAATAGCTAACTGGAAAGGGAAGTTTCCTTATGTACTACACATTAAAATATAATTCTTAAATGCACATCATGAGCAAAATGATTCAGCTGCAGTTCTCATCTCTCTTTCTTCTCTTCTTGCCACTAGAATATAGAAAAGACTGCCAAAACTAAAAATTCACTGAAAAGTCTGTGCTATTTCATTTTTCAGCACAAAAATAACAACTATTCAAAATATAAAAATGTCATGGATTTGAGTGAAACACCCCACTTTGGTGAAAAATTGCAACCCTTCAGAAATGTATTTAGAGCTGTTCAGTCAGTTGAAAGATTGATATTTCAATTTGGTTTATTTTGAGACAAAAGCAAATGTTGTAATAGTAGATATACCACTTAGGAAAGAATTTCTGAACATTTGTACTTATAAATGATTTCTGGCATGATAATGAGAATGCTAACAAAACTTCCTATAAGGGGAGTATATCTTTTCTATATGCCAACATGAATTACTGGATTAAATTTATCATAAACAATGTTATCTACCTAATCTAAGATACTTTTCAACACAGTATCTAACCATCAGAGAGCAACTGTATATATCACTGAATATGTTGCAAATGGAATAGAAAACTGAAATGTGCAACCTCTTCTGTGTCTTTCACCTGTCCAGTTCTGTTACAAGGAATTTTTTGTCTCTTCCTCTCTCTTACCTCGTTATATTTTGGTTGTACCTCAAACTAAATAGTGGAAAAAGTGTCATCAGTGTAAATTCCATAATTAGGCTAATAAACAGAAGAATCCCAAGGAAATATTTCTTCATAAGGAAATATTACTTTTTGTAGAGACTGAAAGCTTTTATAGGAATCTTCTTACCAGTCTGACAGCCAGAGTCATGACATAAAAGTAACATGATGGAAATACTCTCCCATAATAACCAATGCCACAATTGACTGGGTGTTCCTTTCTGTTGTGTTTTTACCTCAGCTGGTACCTAGGACCATGCAGATGGATGTTCGCTGTCTCCCAGTGGGATGGGGAGAGAATCAGGAGAGCGAAAGTGAGAAAACTCATGGGTTGAGATAAAGTTTAATAAGTAAAGTATAAGCCGTGCACACAAGCAAAGCAAAACAAGGAATTCATTCACGGCTTCCCCTAGGCACGCAGGTGTTCATCCATCTCCAGGAAGGCAGGGCTCCATCCTGTGTAAGGTTACTTGGGAAGACAAATGCCATCAATGGCGTATTGAATGGGATATCCCTTTGGTCAGTTGGGATCAGCTATCCCGGCTGTGTCCCCTCTTATCTTCTTGTGCACTCCCAACCTGCTCACTGGTGGAGCAGCATGAGGAGCAGAAAAGACCTTGCAACAACTTAGCAACAACTAAGAATATCAGTGTGCCATCAACACCCCAAATCCAAAACCACAACACCGCACCAGCTGCCAGCAAGAAAGTCAACTCCAACGCAGGCAACATCATGACACCTTCAAACATAATGCAAGTCCTTTTTCTGATTCATCCAAATACTACTTTTGACTCTTCATCCTCCTATATTTTGGGAGAGTGTAACAGCATAGAAAGTTTCTGTGCCTTTCACAGTCCAGTTTAAAAGTGACATCAGGTGAATATTCTTGTTTGACCACTTTTTTTGTCATTCCCTCAACAGCAACCTGAAGAAGGTGAGATTTTTTTCATAGGATCCTTTCCTGTGTGTTGAGTTAACCTATCTTTCATGTTAAAGACTGATCATAGCCGTTAACTCAACCTTGGACTCTTCAGTAAGCAGTGTCTAAGAACACTATTCTGTTCATCAAACTGTTGACAAGTTTGGCATAAGACATACTTCATAACATCTGGTTTCATAGATAACTTTTCATCAGAATAGGCACGTGAGCATCCATTTCATCAGTTCCACAGTTATTGCAATGCTTACTGGACTGTAGAGCTTATGTCTGCTGTAGTCACTCCCGGATGTGTCATGTGCTTTGTTATTTATGTAAAGCAAAGTATCTTTCATCAGTCTCTCTCTTACATTTACTACTCCTGGTTAGTTCAAACAGTAAAATGCAAAGATATTTGAAATCTTTACAATCTCTCAAGGAAAGAAGAGCCAGTTCTTAGCTAACTCAGTCCTGATCTGCACTCTGCTTCTATAGTTAAAAGTTTACTAATTTAAATTTGTGCAGAGATGTTGAACTATAAATTTAATATTTCCATGCTAATTGGCTAGCACTTAGCTTGTAATTAGCAGTGGGTTATTTGTACTCTTCTGGGTTGTTTTCTCAAAGTTCTTCTCCTCTTGGTTCACTTACTCTAGGAAATATTTTTTTTTTATTTTTGCTTTCAACATAGATGGCATTTTTTACTTGATGGTAAAGAATGCTTTTCTTTAAGTTGCACTATATCAGCTAAAAGAAGATTTAATTGTCTTGATAAAATCCATAGTTCTTCTTAGGGTTGTGTAACTCAGTATCAAAATTATTTACTTACTTTGGTAGTTCAGACAGATTAAATTCAGACCCTTGAAATCCCTGGAAATTATGCAATAAATTTGTATCAAGAAGTACTATATAACATTTTGTCTCTAGGTTATAAAGGACCCTGTCTTTTACCTTAAGAGAATGTAAAAGCCCAAAGCAAAAGTCCAGAAGTCACAACAGTAACATAGCAAAGAAAACTCAAATTCTAAAACCAGAGGAGCTGATCATAGCTGTCCTTGACTAATGTCTCTGCCCAGCCTGAAGTATTTAATTTATACTTCTAAAATCTTGTTGAGTCTCTTGCTGCACACAGCATTAGCTGCATGTGCAGAACCCAGAGTTTTCTTAATGCACTGCAGACAACATGGATATTTTTTAGATATACTCTCAGTATCAGTGACAGGCCTGCAAGTTTTGTTTGGGTATTATCTTAGGATAAACTGTTTCAGGACTGCATCTTTATTTAAAAGTCACTAGAGAAATTTTTGTTTATAGAGGAAATTGGCATTTCTTGACATACTTTGAAAGAGGGTAATGAATGTAAACTGAAAGGGTTTAACACCTACACAGTTCCATTTCTAGACCACCATTAGTTCCAGAGAATTCCTGGGGAGAGAGGTATCAGTCACTTCCAAAACATTCTTCCCATAGCTATACCTCAAAAAAAGTTGTGAGATCAGCAGAAACCTGAAGTCCGAAGATCTATAGTTTAGATTAAGATCATATATAGTCACACATGAAAACCAGTCTTGGTTTCATTGCAAAGAAGAAAAATAATGGTGCCTCGACAAATAGTAAAGCTATTTTCTTACAGATCAGCTTTAATAAATGTTTTTTAATGGCTTTTTAAAAATTCTTTGAATCAAGTCTTCAGTTTCTACAAAGACATAAATGAAGATATTGCACTTTTATATAAGTTAATCACAACATTCCTTCAGTTAACATATATACATATATATGTATGCATATATATGCACACATTCTTCTGAGTTAAATCATGAGCACACAAATCTTCCAAATTTATTGTAAATTGGATAATGAAAGAATGTAAATTTAGATGTTTTCATTACTGAGATTAACAAAAGAGAATCCTGAAGAGAAAATTTCTAGCTTTTTATTAACCAAATGATCAACTCACTCCCTAATAGTCCATTTGGGAAACTATCTCTACAGTTTGGCAGCCAGAATCATCCAAAGAATAGAAATGAAGGAAGGGTAAGAAAGCTGTTTCAAGGAGTGATCCAAATAGGAAAATCTGAAGGTTCCTGCATTCTGGAAAGCAAATCGAAGCAACACCAGTTGTAGGGGTAACTACAGAGTAAAATTACTGTGACATTTATTTTTGTAATGTAATGCAATTGTATGCTTAATTGTATATTGTGTTGATTTCGGAGAGTATGAATAGATTTTGGTTTTAATTCAGACTTCACTTTCAAAGAATATTTTTAGATGTCCTAGAAATCTCCATTTCCCCTTCACTTAATCCTATCACAATGATTTTCATGGGATAGTCATCACATCTCGTGTGAACCTTGAATTAAGGTTCACACAAGAACTTTAATTTTAGGAAGGGAAAAGATTAAAGCAGAAGTTAAGTCACTTTCCAACACTGGCTAAATTAATAATAAAGACTTTTTAAATGAAGCATATCCACCCAAAGAATGCAGTCAACAGGTAGCAGTTGCATTCCCTATAACTATCCTTTTCAGAGATACTTTCAGGCATTTACAAACAGTTTAGCTAAAAACTATTTGTTAACTTCTTACATCTGATTTATCATTTTCTAATTTAATTAGTATTTCAGTTGCCAGATGTATACAAATATGCCTGAGTGATAGCCCAGAAAATTGTGTAAGCTGAAATTATGGCAGAATCCATCTCTAAATACTTCATACCATCTCTGGTTTATATCTCAATGCTGTGTAGCTGTTCAGTATCAGGGAGCCAGATTTATGAATAGGGGAGGGGAAAGAAACTGCAGGATAGTAAGCATTTTTGAAACTCTCAGCTCTGCATTAAATTAATTGCCAGTGCAATTGATAAAAGATTTAATGCACCAGATTTATAATATCCAAGTGCAAAGCACCCATCTTTCCATACCATTAGAAATACTGTCATATGTGAAATAGAGTGGGGGATTCAATCCCCCTGGGGGATTCAATTTAATTTATTGTCAATTAACTTAAATATTTTATTAGCCCATTGTCATCAGTGCAGGCTATACTCAGGCCCATTGGTGAGACAAAAGAAGGTGCAGGGAGTTGTCATCAGTGCATAGTGTTTTCTTTCTGCCACTCTTGTTCCTGACCCTTTTATTCTCCTGTTCCTTCCTTCTTCCTTGTTTCCCCTACTCTAGTATGGGCCTTCCATGGGTCCCTTCCAGGATGCCACCAGCTCTACCATACAGCCCCTCCTTCTGCTCTCACCTTGTTCTTTTCTTTTGGTGTTTGCCATAATGCCAAACGTGCTTCAAAGGCCACCCTTGAAGCTCTATCCCCCTCTCCTTCCCCTATTCCCCTCTCCCCACTCCCCCCCAACCGAAAGCCTTTCCAATTTGTGCCCCATACAAATATTTATTGCAACTTATGCTCATACTTCTAGAGCAAACTTTTGACTGGTGTAAGCCCAGAGCTATGTGGAAGACTATCTGAAGATGCTGAAGGCACTCTTCACTCAAAATATGTGGATTTCAACCCTCATCAAGGCTAAATACTTTCCACAAGTTTAATGTACAGTGTCCATAACATAAGTTCTTAGGACCTGAAATAAATAAATAACATTCTTCTGATTAACAATGTTATGAGAATATTTTAATGACAGGCATATTTTATGGATGTTAGAATTAGACTATCATCAAAGCTATTAGTTATACAGCTAAAAGATGTACACAGCTAAAAGTTATTACCTTTTGCATGATTTGGAGACTATCCATATGAAGTGAAATGCAGAGTTCTTAATCTATCTGCAATTAATCTGCTGCTACTAACCAATACCTTTTATAGCTGACTGAAAACATTTAATTTATGGTGAGCAGGAAAATGAATTATTTTAATCAGCTACAGAGATAATCACACAAAGTTATAGGATGGGAAATACTAATAATAGACAATGCTGTCTACACTGAAGATGCTTCATATAGCTAAAGAGTTATCCTGAGGGATTCCTACTATTACTTTCACACCAATATATAATTTAAATTATGTTATGGTTTTGCCTTTCAAAAAACATTGAAAGAAAAAGTAAAACCATCAGGATAAGTCATTGTGAATCTGAAATTTTGATCATTCTGTTTGGTTATGTTGATAAGTTAAACACAGAAAATCAATTTTCCTCACCGAGAGCTTTAAATGTTCAGATGCTGCATAAACACTCTGACTACATAGTGCATCTTTGTGAGCCATGAAATAAATTCTCAAATGGATAAACTGTCATAGACTGGATATATGTTTAGATAAGAATAGATATAATTTTTATAACAAATGTGATGTTTTCCAGTTGTGAAGCAAAAACTGTCAAGTTTTCATGCTTTTAATTAATGGCCAGTTAAATAATCTTCAGTGTTTGTACAGAAAATTCTGAAATGACAGAAAGCATTAGAAATAAAGCATTCTTTAGTCAAACAGTTTACACTCCCCATGGTATTTTCTCTGACATAGTATAAACAGGGCTCACTTCAGTGTAAGTGGTCAAATTTCTCGTTTGTGCAACTGTAACAGGAGTTGTGGATGGCTACTCATCCATGAGGGAAGGGCAAGCAATAGCAGGGGTGGAGGGTTCCTTTGCATAGTGCCAAAATGCATAACCCTCAGACACATCAATCCATTTTTTATTTCCTGGTTTTGAGACAATTTATAATAGGGCACCCTCTCAGGATTGGCTTAATTGCTTTCACCCTCAGCAAGGTTCCTCTATGCATGCAGAGCATTGATAAATGGGGGAGTTCTGCTGGGTAAAGTGACTTAATAAAGATTTCCATAAAGAAAACTCATCTGGTGTTGTTTTGTGACAAAAAGGATACCACTCATATTAAGCTTTTCTTTCATTCACTTACATTATTCACAGAAAGATTATTTACACAGATATTTCAGTATTTTCCATCTTCAGCACAATGATATAGTATCCTTTATGTAGATTGCTTGACTTTATTCTTTGAGAAGCATTTAAGGTTATGAATGGAGTTTTATTTTATGATGATCATCATAAAAAGGTGAGAAAGTATGTGGAATAAAGACAGCAAACAGAACAGAAAATTAGAAAGAAGGAATAAGAGTATATAGCAAGGTATAATTCAGGATCTTTGCTCAAGCTGATGATGACTATGATAAAGTATAATTTAATAGCTCAATAGGCTAAATATAATAATATAATAATTCATAAGACCTAAGCATGGAGATCATAAACTCTTAACCTAAGAGTTTAATATAGTCAATTGTATTCATAGTGCTATTCACTATGCTAATGGCTGCATCCTGGGCAGCACTGAGAGAGATCTGAACAGCAGTCCAGATGTCCACACACAAAGTGTGTCTCTATTGTAGGATCCTGCCTTGAACAGCAGCTGTATGTTGATGGCTACAAAAGAATAGGAACAGAGTGAGAGTATATATACTGTTTCCCACTAAGATTCTCTCAGCCACCAATAACTTTCAGCTCAGGTCAATTCTGAATTTAAGACCTGATACAAAGATCATAATGATAAAATATTTACACTAATTACAATAGAACTCCTGAGGCCTATGGGAATTTTAGTGTCCATTTAATTCTTAGATCCCATTAAGGGTGATTTAGTAAGAATTTTTTCATTACTGACTGGTTTTAGATAACTGGTTTTGTCCCTGTAGGTCATGATCCTGTAAGTTATTTGAAGGTCAGCTTATGTTTAAAAGTCTATTTTATCATCCTCGCCTTTGACAAAGGTATTGTTTAAAGAGTGATTCAGTTTTATAGCTAATCTCAGAGAATAAATTAATTGGATTCCCTTGTAGAAATATATGTCTTAAAATGCAATGCTTTTTTAAAAATTATTATTATTTTTGTGGAATAGATTCTTTCAACTGATGTAATTTCAGTGTCTCAGCCATATTCAGAGGAAAACTGCTTCTGAAACCAGCCACATTTAAGCCAAAGGTTTTTAAAATGCCATACAGCATCTCTGGATAACAAATGATGTCTTAGAGGTTTTTAAGACACAGGAAGACATACTTTTACAAATTCTGAGGAGGACAAACAGATATCAGACACACTGTTACTACTGCTGTCTCTGACAGAGCTGTGGATTCTGGCAGAGAAAAATCCCTCCCTTCCCATGGTAGGGCCCAGGTTGCAAAAATGACTCCCATTCCCAGCCCCCAGCAGTATGTAGTAATTGTATAGATTCAGTCAAAAAGAGCCAAAGATCTCCACAGATTCAGGTTTACCTCAGGATTCAACCACTGCTTTGCACATCACCCTGGTGGTATGGATGTAGCTAGATGTTTTAGAAATGTTTCTCTGAAACCCTTTGAGCTGCTCACTGTGATCACCTCAGTGTTATGTGCCTTACACCTCAGAAAACAGTTTTTCATTCAGAAATTGATTACTCTCAGACACTGTATCTGCAGCTGATGGGAACTAGAAATTGAGCTGGTTTCATAAGTAAATCAACAGCACTTGTCTTCTCTGAGTCTTGTCACGTGACATTTTCTCCTCCACACAGCCATAAGGAGAGTCTTCCCCATAAGCAAGGGAAGACTTTGAAAGAGAAAGGCAGAGCACTGCACAGTGTGGCAAAAGATTAGAATGTTCTATATCTATAAAACATTGGTAGTGCATTTAACTGCTAGTTATAAACTGTATGACATTATTTGGTTAACTATTAAAGTTTTGATTTTTACTCCTGCAAATGCAAAGAGAATTACAGCCATCTGAAATGCCAAATATTTCCACATACACGATACATCATTCCCAGAAAATGTCTTGTACCTTAACATTAACTGAAACGCTTCTAAAGAACCACTAATGGGGGAAACATAAATTTGGTGTCATTGCTCTGGTACAAAACACAGATGAAAACAAAAATATCTATCTTCCTCAGATGAACAAGGTCATTCAGCCAGCCATGTAGGAATGTAACCAATACATAGATACAGACCTTGATGTGGTGTACTGGATTTTTTTTCTGCTCTCCCATGTTGGTAGACATATTTCATGCATTAACATTGCAAGTTTCTGCTCCTCTCTTGCGTGAGACACAGGACCATGGGCCTCTGACCCATATGATATGAAGCAGTTGAGAATGTTTCCAGTCACAGGAAGCAGGAGTTATCTATGTCACCCCTTCTGATATATTATTATATTGTTTTCCCACTAATCTCTTGGTAAAAAATTCTGAGATTATATTTCTTTAGTCTTATGAACACTGCCTTGCAATAAAAGCAATTGAACAGCAGTCTTGTTCAGATACACTTGTATCCTGATGCATTTTCTTCTCAAGTACCAATGAAAGGCAAAGACCAGTTGTTATCTCTGTTCTGCAATAGCTGTCAGTCAGCACTGCCATCTCCACTAAAATAGGAAAACTTAGCCTCCAGGCACTTTTTCCTAATGACAAAAATTCAATTGCTGGTAGTCTATATGGTATCTAACCTGGTAAGACTACAACCTCAGATGGGTGATATACTACAATTAAATAGCAAATATGATCTTACATCCCTAGTGTATATTTTGACAAAAGCAACTCAACCATATTTGAAGATTTCACTATCTAAAGATATAGAGCAGTCTCAGATAAGAGAAGTGACAGAAAACTTGAGCAGAAAAGGAAGTGCTAGTGCTGTCGCCATGTGTTTTCTTTGAATTCCTTTCTAAGCTTTGAAATTTAAATATGAATATTCTATGTTTAGTCCCCGTGCTCAGTTCCTCTAATCTAATTGAGTTGAATAAAATTTCTGAATTGTACTGGTTCTCATGCTAATGGTCACATGGGATAAAATACTTTCCCTTTGCAGTCAATTTTCTTTGACATTTCTAGGAATTGTGCTTTCTACAGTTCCAGCATTAATGAAGAAGGGAAAAGGAGCCCACAGAAGGATTTCTAGTACTAACTCCATGAGGTTGGAATTAGTATTTTATGGACTTTATGATTATGTACTAGGATCCTGGTTTAAGACAATGAAAATGATATACCATATACCATAATGCCACTAAAATTGCTGTGATGCGATAGAATTTCAGAAGGAACCAAAATACTAAGAAATTCTTCCTCCATTTGATAAATTGAATTCTCATGCCGTGTTGCCAGATGAATAATAACAAAATTCTGACAGCTAAACACATGATAATTTTGTTTAGCCAGCTAACGTTTTCCAGTTTATAAATCAAGTGACAGCAGGATGCAACAACACAGTCCAGAAAAATGAAATAGAAAAATATTTTCCTGAAGAGCTACGCTTTACCTATAATATCAAAACTCCATCTGTAAATAGTGTCAGCTTGATTTAAAAAAGTTGAAGTCCATTGCAAACTTACATTTTTCTTGTTAACTCACAGTATTTTCCACAGGAGTCAATACACATTTTAGATATAAAAAGGTTTTCAGAACATGAAACAAAGTCTTAAAGAACACCAGAGAAGCTCAGTTTTGTGTATGCCTCCACCTAAGGAGTGCTTTCTTCTCTGCCCCTCAGGACATTGATGTGATTACCCATACTATTTAAAACCTTTCTCTGAATCAAATCTGCAACACAGCAACCATAACCTGCTCTGTAGTTTCAGACTACTTTTTGCCTTAGTAGAGGTAAAATACTATTAAGCAACAGGAATAAAATTCAAGTCCTTTAATATCAGGAAAAACACCACATTTTCCTCATGAAATTACCATTATGTTTGTTCAAATAATTTGTGGATGCTAAGGACGGGGTTTTCTTGTCCTGAGCTGTTTTAAATTTTCCTGTCTTCAGACCAGGTGTTGGCAAAATTAACAGAAGTTACTACTTGAAGTTAAAGCAGAACTCCTCAATTTTTCACTTAAAGGATTATTCCATTCTCTAGGAATCTTTATTGCCCCTTTTTCAATGGCTCAGCAATGTGGCCTTCAGCTTTCACAGAGGCTTTAAAAATCATCTTTAACTAAACTGTGCATTACCAGAAAAATGTGCATCAAAAAGATAAAGCAATATTATCTTCAAATCTATCAGGAGTATCCTGGCAAGCCCCAGGAAGACAAAATTTGTTTTGCTTTGGTTTCTTTAAATTTGTAAAGTCATAGAATAATCTGGTTTAAACAGATCTTTGGAGATCATCCTATCAAACCTCTCTGCTCAAACCAAGGATAACTTAATAATTAGAACATGTTGCTCTGTGTCTTGTCCAGTCAAACTTTGATTATCTTCGGGGATAGAGTTTCCGTCTCTAAGCTTATGGTTCAGTGGCACAAATTGCCTTTTGTGCTTTCACTGAATCTGTCTTCATCTTCTTCTATTGGTCCTGTAAGTAGTTGTAAACAGCAAAACAATTCCCTTTCAGCTTTCTTTTCTTCAGGCTAAGCAAGCTCATCTCTCTCAGCTTCTTCCCATATATTGTATGCTTTAGACCTCGCACCATATTGATGGACTCTGTTGGAGTCACTTCAGTATGCTGATTTTTTCACTTTGGAGCCCAAAATGGGACACAGTACTCCACGTGTGGTTTCCTAAGTGCCAAGCACAGAGGAATAATCACTTCCCCATAACTCCTGGCTACTCTCCTGCAAAAACTGCTTCATGTACAGTTGTTCTTGATCACTTTGAGGGCCCATTGCTGAATCACATTCAGCTTGAAGTCCACCAGGATCCCCAGGTCCCTTCTGCAAAGCTGTTTTCTGTCCACCTGGCCCCCAGCCTATATCGTTGCATGAAGTTATTCCACCCTGGATGAAGACCTTTGCTTTTTGCTTTAATTGATCTTTATGAGATTCTTGACAACCCATTCCTGCAGACTGTCCAGGTCCCTCGAAATGGCACCAATTTCTCTGAAGTTTACAAACTGTTCTTCCGTTTTGGTGGAAGCCACAAACTTCTGGAAAGTGCACTCCATTCTAGGATCCATGTCATCAATGAAGCCACTGAGCAATACTGGTTCCACTATTGGCCCCTCAGGAATGCTGCCAGTAGCTATCCTTCATCTAGACTTTTAACTGTTGACCATTGCTCTTTGAGCCTGAAGGTTTAGTCACTTTTCCACATATTTTGCTGTCCACCAATCCAACTCATATCTCTCAAATTTTGCTAAAGGCATACTCTGGAGGAAACTATTTTGAGAACTTTACTGAAGTAGAAGCATCCACTACTTTCCCCTCTTGTCCACAAAGGTGGTTGTCTTACCATAAAAAGTAATCAGATCTGTCAAGTACAATTTATCCTTACTAAAGTCATGCTGATATCCCTATATAACTTTTTATACTTCATTAAAATGTCGTTGAAGAATATTCATTCCATAATCTTCCTAGGAATTAAGATGAGGCAGATAAACAAGTAATACTCTGAATCTTCCTTCTTGCCTTTCCTGAAGGTTAGTGTGATGACTTTTACCAGTCATTAGGAACCTCTCCAATTCATCATGACCTTTCAAAACGTATGAGAACAGCCTCACAGAGACACTGGCTAGTTTTCTTAGTACTCTTGGGTGCATCTGTGTGATACCATGGACTTCTCTTTGTTCAATTTCCTTAATTCAGTCTTCTTCTACTGTGGGTTACAGCTCACCTGCCCAGATTATGCTGCCTGTGTACCTCACAGCATGAGGGCAGAATTTGGTAAAGACCAAGGCAAAGAAGGTACTGAGTGCATAAGCTTTTTTGATGGCCTTTATCACTTGTCCCCCACACCATTCATCAGCAGATCCACTCCTAATGGGCTCTCCTCCATCAGATGGATGAACATCTTGCATATATTCCTTGAGTATAAGAATGAACTTTAAGTCTATCCAGTACCTGTGTTGGGCCCTTGGCCCCTTACCCAGTTGCCAGCTCAGACACCAGGGCTTCCCAGGTGCAGGTCTCCTTCTATTCACCAGCTGGTCCAGCTTTAAGTTCACTGGGAAATCTTTTTAGTAGAGCCTGTTGTGACAGGACAAAGAGTAATGGTTTTAAAATAAAATAGGGTAGATTAAGAGTAGATATCAGGAAGAAATTTTTCATGAGGGTGGTGAAACACTGGCACAGGTCTTCCAGAGAGGTGGTAGATGCCCCATCCCTGGAAACATTTGAGGTCAGGTTGGACGGGGCTCTGAGAAACCGGATCTAACTGAAGATGTCTCTGCTCATTGCAGTGGGGTTGGACCAGGTGGCCTTTAAAGATCCCTTCCAGCCTAAACTATTCTATGATTCTATAAATCATGTCTGTACAGAACACAGAGCGAGGTCATACAACAGTAATGACCTGAAACTATTCCCAGCAGGCAGTTTGACACCTCCACCCCAGTTCAAAGTTTAAGAGTATAAAGTAATACATATTCAGAATATGTTTCAGGGCCAGGGAATGGGTCCAGGCACTGTACAGACTCCATTACAGATGCAGGCAAACAGAATGAGGCCCCAAGTATCGGGAATTTTTGTTTTATTTATTTCAGTTGCAACTTTGTAAGTGTTCATTTCCCTTGGAAGAAAAGGTAGCTATCTCCTCCAATCTCTTGCCCATTAAAAAAGTTGTTGTTTTGGTTTTGATTTCTTTTGTTTGTTTTGTTTTGGGGTTTTTTTCTGTTTTTGGTTTTTTGTTTTTTGTTTTTTTTATAAAGCAACAACACTTCTTTTAGAAATTAGGATTTTTTGAGTGTGCACACTTCAGCTGCTGAAAAACTTTGCATTTGATGCTTTGGAAACTGAACAATTCTCCAGGGCAAGAAAAAGCACAGCTGTATCATTTTGGCTCTGCAATTAGAAAAATGATACATAGACTGCTTCCCAATAAATGGTTTGTAACCTAATTCTGAAATATGAGCTAAATCAGCAATGGATATAATCTATCATAAATACAAGGAGGAAATTGAAGAAATTATGCTTTACAGCAATAAAATAACATCAGTAAACTAAACAATGTAAAACTTTTTATTACATTATAACTATCATGTTCCCCTCTATTGCAGAAATTCTTTCACTAACTTTATATTTACAGTGGATTGCCTTTTCCCTTTCACACTTAATATTTCTTATTTTTCATATTGTTTTTTCCTGTATCTAGTAGAAAATATCTCTCAAATCATAATTAACATGACAGCGTTTGCCTGTCCTTTGTCCAGGTAGGCAGACATACAGAGTGTTGAATGTAAAACATATTTTGTATTTATCTTCAAGGCTTGGAACAGTTCCTTAATGCTTCAATTAAACTGAAGGCTCATCTAATTATTCTATAGTTCTATCTATAGTTCATTAAGAACTTATTCTATAGTTCATTACAAGTTGTCTTTGGAAATTGTTTTTATAATAGTAAATCAAGTAGTTAGCTATTGGAAGCTATTGCTTCTGCTGTACCTATTATGAAGCCTTTGGATCATATTTTTTCTGTGCAGTATAGTTAGTTCAGAAAGCAATAGAAAAGTTATTTTTGTGACTGTTTTGAAAGAGTTTGCCATCTTCATAGTCATATCCACATGTAGGGAATTACAGGCAATACAAGTTACTTACAACAGCAGTGTTTGAGTGCTCTACAGTTGGTCCAGCTAAAGGACCCAAAATAATGAAATCCAAGCAAAATAAAGATACAAGACACATAGGTCAATTTTGGCTCCTACTTACCCATTGTACTATTCTTATAAGAAACTTTTTCTAAAATGGTAAGCCTAAATGTCACTGTGATCCTACATAGAGCCATAGAATGGTTTAAGTTGAAAGGAACCTTAAAAATCATCTAGTTCCAACCCCCTGCCATGGGGGGATGGAACACAACCTCCCACCAGTCCAGGTTGTTCAAAGCCCCATCCAGCTTGGTCTTGAATGCTTCCAGGGATCCATCCACAGCTTCTCTGGGCAACCTGTTTCAGTATCTCAGCACTCTCACAGAAAATAATTTCTTCATAATATCTAATCTATATCTCCTCTCTTTCAGTTAAAACCCCATTACTCCTTGTCTTATTGTTACACTCCCTAATAAAGAGTCCTTCCAATCTCTCCTGTAGTCCCCTTTTCAGGTACTGAAAGGCTGCAATAAGGTCTCCCTGGAGCAGCCTTCTCCATGATGAAAGACCCTGACTCTCTCAGCCTGTCCTTATAGCGGGGGTGCTCCAGCCCTCTGATTGTCTTTGTGGCAGTCTTTTGGACTTGCTCCAACAGGTCCATCTCCTTCTTATGTTGGAATATGGTTAATCCTCATTCATTGTTTAGTAGCCTTCTCAGTAGATGATCATACACAGCTCTACCTAAAGCCATCTATCCATGTGGTTCTGTTTTTGTAAATCCAAAATACCTTGACTTCAGCAAGGCTTTTTACACTGTCTCCCATAACATCCTCATTAGAGGTTGTGGAGTCCCCTTCTCTGGCGATCTTCAGGACCTTCCTGGATGCCGGTGATGTGATGTGATGTGCTCTAGGTGTTCCTGCTTTACCAGCGGAGTTGGTCTAGATGATCTCTACAGGTTCTTTTCAACTCTGAAAATGTCATGATTCCATGATTTTGATTCCATTTACTGACAGACCTGAGTGCAGAGAAGATAGGTGCAGTAATGTTTATTTTCTTCCAGAATTCTGTAGAAGTGATGTACAACAGCTTTAAAAATGTTCCCAATTTTGTCAGATTTTCTGGGCATTGAAAATAGCTTATTTTTCTTTCTCTCTCCATTTTTTTTTTTTTAATTTGGAATTCAGGAGCACAATGTTATCCAAAATGCAACATTTGATACTTAATTTCTTTGATATAACTTTGATTTTAAAACACAGGAATTGGTGATTCGTTCTGACATTGTCTATCTAAATTTATTGCTTTAAATTTTAAAAAAAGAAGAAAAATCAGAGTTAATTTCATCTTGGGGTCTAATCTATGCACCAGAAGAAAGTAATATATTACTTCCATCTTCTGCTATAAAAAAATTACACTATGTGCTAAAGTATATCACCTGAACAGGATCTTTACAGGGAGAGTGTCAATTATTGTGAAATAGTCCCTCTGCATAGGGGGAAATATTCTGTGATCAGTTTTTCCCTCACTATTTAGACTATTATAGTGGAAAGCTTTAGTATTTGTTCCACACTGATATTAAAATTCAAAAGACAACACTCCTAATGAAGTAGACAGACAGGTAGCATGACTTAATTTGTAGAACAAATTTTGAAGATAGATCACAATAGATGGAAAACTCCTGAGTGTTTTCTTATAAATCATTCAAGGAACATTCTTACAGAAATCCAATTACTTTTTATAAAATTGAAGATGTGTCACTTTTATAAATGCAAATTAATGATGTTCCTGTAAACAGAGATCAAATTAAATCTTTCCACTGTAGGAGGCTTCATAAAAAACCCACCTAGCAACTGCTTTAAAAGGCATGAATGAAATACTGGTGAAAGATGAGAAATGCACAGCCCTGCTAGTGATCCCTCCTTTCATCACAGGTGCAAATTGCAAAACTGCAATATCTCCCTGCTAAAGAGATGATTCAATATACAGAGAGAAACAACATTTTAATACCATATCTGGTAAAAGTCAAATATTCTTTTTCTTGCAAAGGAAAGTTGCGTCCCATGTCAGATATGCTATAATTTTAGGTTGCTTAGAAAAGTGGATACATCTTATGATCCTGTTTTAGTGATGAATCAGGTAAATAGCTACTTTCCTCATTAGCCTCAAAGTCAAACTATTTTCCTGTCCCAAAGTACTAGTAATTCAGATAGTACCACTTGCAACATTTTTCCCATGTATCATTGAATGAGAATCTTTGATTTAAAGATTTTTACTTCAAAATGTAAGACACCATCTAAAGCTATGAGAAAAAGCACATCGCACTACATACAATGGCACTCAGTCCATTCCAAAATAGTTAGCCTAGATTTGGAGGCTTTCATACCTACAAAATAAAATGCACTCTGAAACTGAAAATTTTCTAACTCAGCAACTGATCACAGTATTCTACTGCCACAAAATTTCTTGGTCCAACAATCTATCGATCTGTACTAAAAGATTTTCTTTATTTATAGTCAGTGTCAGAAGTGCTGTCACTGTTTGGGATTTCTCCACACTATTTTATTTGTTGTATCTCCCTCAGAATACCCACTGTTTTTTTACTGTTACAGCCATGTCTTGAACTCTAGAGCAATCACTATGATTTTGTGATATTTTACCACAAAATGCTCGTATTTCCCAGAACTTATTTTCAACTTCTAATATCCTTCTGTAGTGAGAGCTAAGATTTCAAAATGACTAGAACTAACACATGATTTACCTGGCACAGTATTGTGTACTCTCCACTCAGAGAGGAAAAAAAGAAAATTAAATCAAAACAAGCAATAAATTGTGTTGCTGGACTATAGTTGCAATTGTTGTTATTTTGGTTACAGTAATTATTTTACGGTTTCTCCTATGTTTTTATTACTCCTAGTTTCTCTTTTATTGTTAATGATATTAGCAAACGTCATGAAGAGAAAAGAAAAGAACAGGTCATCTGGAGGGCCTGCAACAGAGGAAAGTGGCAAGGGGTATGTGGCGAGGGGCAGAGAAGGAAGGAGCCAAGAGAAGGCTTAAGTTTGAAATGAAGCTTAGAGACTTAGGTCATACACTGGAGTTCAACTGGATTGCTCCAAAGTCTGGATTCACTCTGGATTGCTTGGCTTGATTTGCTGCCTCATACCTGCCTTTTCCAGTGAGAAATTTAAATCATATATTATAATTAAGTCACAAGTGGTTGAAATATTCAAGAAACAATACGGTAGACTGATACTCAACCATCAATATTTTTTCTTAATGGTTTTCCATCTTTCATCTGCTGTGCTGGAATAATGTACTAATAGTGGAAGAAGGATCATATCTACTCCTATATTCTTCCCTCTTCTGCTTCTTCTTGTTATAAATGCTTTGGCAGTTTCTGCCTCAAACAGTGGGATTACCTCAGTGGCATCCACTGTATCAAGACTATTGTTCCAAGGCAAAAGTACATACTGTTCAGAAATGCCAGCCAGTAACCAAGTTCTGCTTTTACCCTAAAGATTTCCTTTTCTAAATGCAAAAATATGTACTACTAGGAATAGAAAACTGAAGGGCCGATAGGAAAGTTTACTCTCAAAATGTCTCTCTTGTCTGACAAGCTGGAGCCAAATTCATCACAGTAAGACTTCCAGTGGGGATAAATAAAAGACTAATTCTTCTTTCTATATTACAGTCACCAAACAATATTGCAGATTAGTCTGAGCAGCCATACTCTTGCCTTCCAATACTAGTAAATTGTGACCAGCTCAGAAGACATTGTCATTGGTCTAAGACTCTGAAGATTTTGATTCTTCAAATATAATAAACTGGTTTGAGAGGAATTCTTTGCAATCTGAGATGAGCCCTCTTCTCCTAGCAAAGAAAGCAATCTGCAATTGCAAAAAAAAAAATACCAAAATGCATCTTTCCTTAATGGAACTCTCACAGCCAAACCCACACAAAATTCACAACCTCCATTAATATTACACTGTTGTTTGTCTGATTCCACTTAAGCATCTCATTTTATTTTACTTTTATTCTGTTATTGCTTTTTTCCCTGATGCAAAATCATCTTTCTCCTTTCAATTTTTTTCTGTAATTTCTCATTAGAAACCACACTTTATTCCTACTCCTAAAGCACGCTGTCTAATGCTACGACTGTGGAGAGAAAAGTCAGTGAAGTTTTTCTGAGTTTTCTGTATCAGTGTGATTCAGAGCAGACTTGGAGTCTGTTTTTTCAAGCATTTTGCTATGTCTTCACTAAGAAGTGAAATCACTAGATAAAAAAGGACTAAATCTCTGCCCTGTACTAACGGAATGGTCTTAGATACCTCTGACTTAAGAAAAACACTGCTTAGCATGTTATCTATATAACCCTCCCCCTGTTTATGGCCATAACAATTAACCATCTGTTTCATAATAAATGGGGCAAGGAAGGAAAGGAGGAGTCCTGTTTTGCACAAGAAGGAAATCAAGATTTTTTAAAAACATTTTCATAAGAATAATGAGTGTTAAAAAGCCTCAAAGTAGTCAACATGAGCTTTATCTCCCCAGTCCCCTTAAATCATACCCCAGTTTGTCTTCCTTATTTCCCCTTACTATAAAGTCTTTGTTGGATGTGAGAAGCTCTGAGAGTGTATTTCCATGTATGATGGTGAAAGGACTTTTCTTCACAAAAACCAGTTTTGTCAAAATTCCCCTCTTTAAGCTTACTCCAATTAAGATAGGTGTATATCTTTGGTAATGCATGTCATTCCCTGAGAAATTATTGTAAATGTTAGATTCAGGTTCACTGCTGATGCAGGTTTGGGATTTTGCAGGCGTAGCTTCTCACCTGCCAAGGAACGGGTAAGAGTTAACACCACAGAGCATTTACTGACCCACTGCTTCCTCTAGACCCAGCATTGTATCAAACATTGTTGGTGTGCATACATAATGCTTAGAAGACAGCTTGCCAAAAAACTAATTGTAAAACTGGCCAGGAAATTATATCCGAATATATTGAATATTTTATCTTTGGACAAAATGTTGAAGATTCCTGCCAGAAATATTTTACATAATGATGCCCTGGTGCAACATGTCACTCACAGAAGATATCCTAATCCCAGGAAATGTTAAAATCAATGAGAGGGAGAATATACAGAAAGTGATCATTCTATCTTGTCACAGTTTCCTCGTGCTGTTAGACAGAGAGCCAACACCCATAAGAATGAGAAGGGACATGATGACTTGGGGCAGAATTCCTTGTAAGACAGCACTGAACTCAATGTTCAATTAAGAATTTGTGATTTTTATATTTTGGGTTTTTTTTTTTTGTTTGTTTTTTTGAGATTGATACCAAAGGACCAGAAATATTTCATACATGCAGTTCTATGAAGTAATTAGCACCGAATAAAAGAGATTATTAATGCCTGAGACACAAGGTCCAAAGTTATACCACAATACATTCTTTAATTTTTTTAATTGTATTTCATTCACAGTTTGTCAAATTGTTTATGAAACATGGGGAATCTTTTCCTGCCACACTGCAAGTTGTCAAGACATTAGTATATAATTTTGCTTTGTACCATATTTTGCCCCATTCAGTGTCAAAACCCAGAACAATGTTTCACAGCTGGATTTGGTAAAAGTCCTTCAGTACAACTTAAAATAGATATTAGGCTCTAAATTTCACTTTTTGCAACTTAACATTTAAACTAAAGAACCTGTCATGATACAATAAATTCAAAGCACTGAATGTTTGGCTGTTAGGAATTGAAACTATCCCAGTTAAACTCTATGTATAACAGACAACACCAGTCAGATTTCACTTGTTCTTTTTGTCCAGCGCCAATTTTTTCAAACTATGTTTTTTTCTGAGTGGCAAATGAGCATTCCAATTGTGCAGAAAACACCTAATGTACTCTGGATATCATCAAAAGCTTGATGATAAATGTTCTTTGTTGCACTGTATCTCAGATTAGCTTTCTAGTGCACTCTGAACTATAATATTTCTGTTAATCTTGCCTTTTCTTTCCTCTGCTGATGTCCATCTGCACCTGGGTTTTGAACTGCCAATTCCAACCATTTCCCTAATATCACCTCCCCATCACAGGAGATCCCTGATTTAGTAGCCTGGTTTAGTAAAAGGTCCTAAACCAGTGTTCCTCCATTTCCCATTATTTTTCCATTTGTTTTTAAGAGCCAGGCCTCTTTATTATGCTAAAATAAGTTATTAAAGCACAAGGCAACTTTTTTAAAGACAATTGCAGTTAGATTTGTCAATAAGGCAAGTAGGTTTTTACCCTGTTTGCTTTAAAAATGGCAATCATTAATTCTAGTTATCATAAAATTTTATTGCTGAAAATATAAGTCAAGTAATTATTTAATTTGAACAATAAAGCCTCCTCATAAACCTCAGAGAAAATAAAATTGCAATCCTTCCCTCTGAAGCATTATATTGCAATTTAGCAGATCATCTTTGACTGTAGAACAATGGTTAATTTAAATACTACTAAATCAGGGATACTTTATGTAGTTAATGTTTTACAAAAGTGAAATCTACTCTAGAAAAGTAATTTACCTCAGAATCATTATCATTAAATGATCAAAGTATATAATCTCAAAGACTTTGTAGCTAATTGCAACATGTCTCTATAGTTGAGGGGGTGTTATTTTATGTGTGACTCCTAGCTGAGGTAAACACACTGTCTGGTTTTGTTTCTTTTATTGTTCTGATAAACTAAGTCCTACTGAACAACCAAGAAATATTAATGAATATCTATTATTATTTTTCTTTTCTTTCCCTGTTTTTTCAGCACATGCACATTAAAGCATTCTGTAGATTAATGCCTAAATCACCACTGAACCCATACTTTTGAGCATCTGTGCAAAAAACTACCAATAATTGTCGATAGAGCTACTAGCAGAGTTTAATGCTTCATGGAGGATGTATAGGAGGAAGGAAAAAGCATGACTAAGTATAACTCCTTCTGGCACGCAGACCAACAGAGATTTCACATTGCACTGCACAACACTCACTCTCTACTTTCTGTCCTTCATCTGGGACTCTGGGGTGCTCCTTTTCCCAGAAGTTTACAGGTTTATAGAGCTTTATGGAGTGACACATTCCTCCCCATGACGGCAATACCCATCACTCCAGCAGGTCACAAACAGCCACTCAGTGTAATGCAGTTTAATGTGAGTTTTGCAAACACACAGTAAGTTAGAAGATAAATTTGTCTTTCTGTTGTTCTTTTTTTCTGACAACTAGCCTGAATCTTGCCCATGTCCTTATATTGATGATGAGCTGTGAGCCACACAAAACTATGGACCCTTAAAAATAGTTTACAAAGACAAGACAATCCTCATTTCTCTCAGGTACTTCTGGGTTTACGTTCCAGCCTCACTGCTGTCTCAAGTTTCATGTTCCATTTTGAGCTAATCAATTTGACTGGCCTCAAACCAATAATTTATAACAGTTGTCTGTACTTATACATAGCACTTGGATGTCTGAAATATACCTGAAGATCTGCAAATGAGAGAAAAGCAGTTTCACATGTACAAATTAGATTTTCTTTACTAGTCGTTCAGTTAATGAACTAAGGAACCAGGTTGCTGGAGAGCCTGAACTATTCAAACAAACAAACAAACAAAAAACCCATTACTAATATTTTTGTTAACCTCTCTTCATTCTGAGGCCTTGAATCTTTTTTATTTTTCCATGTACTTCTCTATGCTAAGCAATCACCAATTCAGAAAAGGCTGTTAAATTGATGCTGGTCCTTTGCTTAACCATTAGAATAATGTGGTACAGGGATCAGATAGTCTCAGCTGGAGGGTAAATGATTTTCTACAGAAGGATTACTTTTCACTAAACGGCGCTCAACCGCTATTCTAAATAAGTTATACAGCTTGAGGCACCAGAGCAACAATCTGACTTTCATTAAGTCAGATTTACACAATTTACACAATCATTTACACAATTCTGCTGGTTTTTGGTAGGTTGGGGCTTTTTTTTTTTTAGAAGCATGTGAACTTTTATGCTTCTTGTGGTTGCCATTGATAGAGAAATGACTGTTCTAACTGGATTTCCGAAACTGAGAACTGCTCCAAAAAGCTTACCAGCACGCTGCTGCTGACCATGTCATTAAAATTCTGGTATCAAGTTCAGCTCTATGTGAGTCAGCACCAAAAGCATGGCTCATTCATCAGGCTGCATCTTGCAGCGGTTATAAGAAGGGAAAACATAAGGTAAATGTCTGGATATATAGAAAGAGAGTGGGAAAAGGGTCTACTTTCTTATTCCAGTGACATTGACAGGGTAAGTGTGGGAGGATTATTATGTCTGCCATTGACAGATGGGTTATCCCCTGAAAATCTCCATGAATTCCACCTCCACTTCAGAAGCTTTGGGAACAGACCAGTCACCTGACTGTTTTAGTAAATTAAAAGGCTGGAGGATCCAGTTACCACCCTGCTGAGCTCATGTCACTTTGGTTTCTAAGGAGCAGGATAAAGAGAACCCACACATCTATGATGCCCCCAGCCTAATGCTTTGTTGCTTTATAAAATCTTCTATCAAATACCACAAAAACCTGTTTTAGCATAAAGGAATCTATTGAAGCTAAGTTAGACTTTACACTTTATCTGAGGAAAAAAAACACAGCCTACTCACCCAGGTGGATAAATCATCTAAAGTGACCAATACCAGCAACAAGTAAAAGAGCATTGCACTCTTCCTAACAAGGAATATGTGAAAATATTTGCTGCAAAGGGATACGTTTAATTAAAGAGGAGATTCAAGTCATTCTCTTGCTTATGACAGTGTCTTGAATAGCCCTTGTGGGGGACTCTTTCTATGCCTCTCTCACTTTCTGTGAGTCTTTAAGCACTTACCTATCTCTTAAAAGTCACACCACCTCTTAAAAGTCAACACAAGACTAAACTCTCTCTTCCTTAGTGAGGTGGGATGATGTTAGGCAGTTTTGGCTGGTACTGATTGTATACTTGAAAAATAGAGGTGTTTCCTACACCTCTGAATTATATTTCTATGCAGCTGAGAACTGCATGGAATGAAGCTTGGACATATAGAAGCAGAATTTCTACTTCATACTCTTCAAACTCTATCAAGATGAAGAGGAATCATATCATGGCACCAGTGAGGTATTGTTTCTACAAGGCTTTCACAGGACTCCCTTCATTTACTGGATGCCAGCTTTATTATTTCAAGAGAACAAGCTTTGATTCTCATGCAGAGTGACTAGTACCAGCCAGTGGAGCTCCCACACTCTCAAAATCATGCTCAGCAGAATCAATGGAAATTCACTGCTGCAAATCAAAGCAATCTGGCCTGAGGGAATTGGGTAATGTTCTGGCATATCTTACCTTTTGAAGTAATTAAAAATCACACTTCTGAGAATCCATTAACAACAACAGAGATCCCAAAGGACAGAAGTAATTATGTGTAGGAATCATGCTTTGTCATCCTCAGTTTTACTTATCATTAATAAGATTCTTGGATCTTCAGAAGATTCAGTCCACAATGTGAATCTCTTTAGTCATGATCTGCTTCCTGATTTTGTCCCAAGGAAGGAATTTTGTGCATTGAACCAAACACTGAGCAAATTGTCAAGTGATTGATTATTTTATACCTTGAGAAGAAGCCAAAGAATACTTTGATTTACATCTTTTTGACAGAAATTGGCCTCTCTCTGCTTTTGGTTTTCTAGGTTTTATCCTTACGAAAAAAGTTTCTGCACACATATAGTTAGACAGTAAATTAAAAGGAAGTGAAATGAGGAAATATTTTAAAAGCTAGTGGAGGAAAAAAAAAAAAAAAGAAAAGAAAGCCATCTGCCTTCCTAAACTGGATCTCATTCTGAAAAACCTAGTTGAAAGCTAGGTCATCGATTAGAATAGGTCAAGATGAGAGTCCATAAGTCATCCCCTTGTACTCGGCACTGGTGAGACCCCACCTCGAGTACTGTGTCCAGTTTTGAGCCCCCTATCACAAGAAATACATTGAGGTGCTGGAGCAGGTCCAGAGAAGGGCAATGAAGCTGGTGAGGGGTCTGGAGCACAAGTCCTATGAGGAGAGGCTGAGGGAGCTGGGGTTGTTCAGTCCGGGGAAGAGGAGACTGAGGGGAGACCTTATTGATCTCTACAACTCCCTGAAAGGAGGCTGTAGAGAGGCAGGGGTTGGTGTCTTCTCCCAGGTCACAGAGGGTAGGACAAGGGGTAATGGCTTCAAGTTGTGCCAGGGGAGGTTCAGGTTAGATATNNACCATCCCTGGAGGTATTCAAGAGACGAGTTGACATGGTCCTCAGGGATATGGATTAGTGTTGGGTTGGTGGTTAGTGGTGTGTGGTTTGTGTGGGTTTTGTTTGTTTTGTTTTGGTTTTGGTTTTTCATTGGTTGGACTAGATGATCTTAAAAGGTCCCTTCCAACCTAGGTGACTCTGTGATTCTCTGATTTAGAGGTAAATAACGAGCGGATGAAGTACTACTTGTTGAGATGGTGGGAAAGTAGTAGTGTTTATAGTGCTTTACTTCTTTCCTTGTATCCAGTACACATAAAACATAAGTATGTGTGCTTTGCATGGTTTATTTAATAGTTTTGTGAACTTCAATGGAAATTTGGACAGGTTTACAGAACAGAAATCCACTTAAGTTACATAGAAACCACATTTGGCTCAGGAAGATCTTAAACTGTAGATGTTGGGAGACTGTGGGAGTACTAGGGATAATATGTATGCTGAATCTGTTCTTATGTTCTTCCCTAGACAGCCACTTCAGCCATTACTATTGAGCAGACTTTGGAACGGACAGGGTTTCTGTCCTGATCTAGTAGCACTGGGATAAGACTGAAGTCAGATTTGCTTTATTAATGAAGCTGTGAACAATAGTGAATGCCTAATTATTGGCAGTGAGAGGCAGCCTGTACATGGTCTGTTAAACCTATCACCTCACTTCAGCTCCCTTTGAAAGCTGTCTTTCAGGCCTTGTTTGATCACAGGTAGAAAAAAACCTGTGTTCCAGGAGCACAGAGCAAGAAAAATATGTACCTTAAACCAGCATATACTTAATAACAAGCTTTAAATCCAAATATAACTTGAAAAGGTTTTTAAGTAAGCATGCAGCCTATACTGCCATAAACCCAGTTTGAAAGCTTCAGTCAAGCTGTGTCAGAGGCCTTTGAATTTGCAGTCAGTCCAAAGGAAACCTCTCAACACATGCACATCATTTGGATTTATCTTCTTGGCAGCAGCAACCTACTGTTTCGGATATCACTACAAGGAAAGGAACATTTTTTTATTATTATTGCATTCAGTTAGCTTGAAATGACACTCACATTTATTCATGCCTGTGTCTGTAGATCATGTGTTTAATGACAAATACAGCATTGGTTTTATAAGCCTGATCCAAAGACCAAAATAGGCTGCAACATTTCTGGAAATACATCATTTCACTTAATCTGCACTGATTTTCCTCATCCCATCCTGAGTGTATGGGACAAGTGATTAATAATGGGCATGCAGGGTGGTTTAATTGCAGCTGTGAATTATGTGTGATGTAAGGCAGGAACATTCAGTTTGCAGTGCAAGCGTTACCCTCACCTGGCAGCACCATGACAGCAAAACTGGAGCTGATCACATTAGCAACAAAGCCAAGAGTTTAACAGATGCCCTTTCTGCATGGTCTGTGAGGCTCTCTGAAGAAGAGATCATGCTCACACAGCTGCTGCTACTCCTTTCTGTGTTCTGAGAATGAGCAGAGAACTTCTGTCTCCAGACTTTTCCAACTGGCACTAGAATTTGGGACTGAGGTAAACAGACCCACTCTGTAGTGTGCTCTCCAGGCACACAAACTGAGTGAATTAGATCTGTTAGGGAAGCTGGATAGAGCCTGCAGATCTGGGATCACAGATTTGGGCTTTTTCATGGATTCAGATTGCAGCAGCCTCAGTCAAAATGAAACAGGACTTGACCAGAAAGAGCAATTTATTGTTTTGCTGACTTGAGAACCCACAATATAAATCCAAACATCCAGTATAGTAAGTCACCAGCTCATCAGTATAATAAATCTGGAACAATTTAGATACCAGACTTTACAGGGGAAATTTATTAGCCATTTCTATGCAATAGATATATCAGTGGCCCAACCGTGAGAGTTATAAAGAGTCAGTATTTGTCACAAATAGTGATGATACTGCCCAAGCTGAGCATGACACCCATTACTCCTACAGCCTTACCAGGCAGGAGTTCTGCAGAGCCTTAATATTGCCTCACTTTTACATAAGCAGTGAGAAGAAACGACTGCTGATGAACTTTAGGATGACCGTGCAGGGCATTTTTTTGTCATTTATGGAGAATTCACACAAATACAAAACTCTCTCATGAACGTGAATGACATTTAGCATAAAGCTCAAAAGATTTACTTCAATTGGAGTCTTAAAATATTCTCCCAAAGTAAACCAAGATGCATTCTCCTCATAATCAATGAACACAGAATAGAAATTTAGTACCTGTTATATAAGCCTGAGCCCATGTCTCCTTTCATTAAGTGAATTAAAGGACAAATGTATTGTGAGTATATTCTTGGTATCTTTTGAATTTGGATTTCTTCACCAAGGTTGGAATCTTCCTTGGCTTTCTACTCAAAACTTAATAGCTACAATGAAGCACGTTCTTCAGTTAGGCTCCTAAACTGGACCAGAATGAAACAGAATACTACGAAGCCATCAAGCATAAAACCAGCATGTTTAAAAAGCAATACATTTACTATAGCTCTGGTGTTACAACTGTCTTCTGCTGCCCTCTCCTGTCACTTGCATGTCCTTACAAGAGTGTAGGCTAATGGCTAAATACAAGTTTATGAAAATTCACCTCCAAATTCATAACAGTAAACCACCCCTCTAAAATGTTTATGAGACTGTGCAGCTTATTTCAAAAGACCCTTTGAAATCTCCCCTTCTTCACTGCTATATTGCTTTACATAGGAGATTAGTTCAAGCTATGCACACAGTCTGGATGAGCGTAAGATACTCTGGATAAAGCACTGGTTGGCTAGACGGTCCCAAAGAGTGGTGTTCAATGGATTTAAATCCAGATGATGGTTGGTCAAAAGCCAGTGTTGGGACCATTTCTCTTTAACATCTTTATTGGTGATCTAGATAAGGGCATAGAGTGTATCATCAGCAAGTCAGCAGATGACACCAAGTTAAGCAGGAGTGTTGATTCACATGAGGATAGGGAAGCTCTACAGAGAGACTCAGACAGATTGGATCATTAGGGAAACATTAATAGTATGAGCTTCAACAAGGCCAAGTGCCAGGTCCCATGCACCGCTACAGGCTTGGGGAAGTGTGGCTGGAGAGCTGCCTGTCAGAAAAAGACCTGGGGGTTCTAATTGACAAGCAGCTGAACATGAGCCGCAGTGTGCCCAGGTGGCCAAGAAAGCCAATAGCATCCTGGCTTGTGCTAAAAATAGAAATCTCTCTACAGCAGAAGTAGGGAGGTGATTGTCCCCCTGTACTCAACACTGGTGAGGCCACACCTCGAGTATTGTGTCCAGTTCTGGGCACCTCAATACAAGACTAAACATCGAGATGCTGGAGCGAGTGCAGAGGAGGGCGACGAAACTGGTGAAGGGCCTGGAGAACAAATCGTATGAAGAGAGGTTGAAGGAGCTGGGGCTGTTTAGTTTGAGGAAAAGGAGGCTGAGGGGACACCTCATCAGTGTCTACAATTACTTGAAAAGACACTGTAGAGAGGTTGGTGCTGGTCTCTTCTTGCAGGTAATTAGTGACAGAATGAGAGGGAATGGCTTCAAGCTCCAACAGGGTAGGTTTAGACTGAATATCAGGAAAGAATTTTTCACAGAAAGAGTGGTTGGGCGTTGGAATAGGTTGCCCAGGGAGGTGGTTGAATCACCATCCCTGGATGTGTTTAAAGTTGTTTAGATGTGGTGTCGGGGGATATGGTGTAGGGGAGAAGTTTGTAGAGTAAGGTAGATGGTTGGACTCAATGACCCCAAGAGTCTTTTCCAACTGAAATGATTCTATGATTTTTCTGTATTTTGAAAAAGATATAGTTTAAATTATAAAGTCTACAACATACTTGAGGATGAAAGCTTCTAGATGAAATCTTGAATTAATAGTAACAAGAGGAAGGTCTCTTGATAGCTCCAAGGAGTTCAAGGTTTTACTTTCTGGCACTAAGGGGTGATGCCTGACAGCAACTGAACCACACTTGATATATTTTTGGCAAGTGATTATATTTTGCTTAACTTTGTCCAATGTGGATTACACAACCTGGTAGTTGCTTCCATTAGCATTCCATTAGCAAACCAGTAGTTTCCATTAGCAAGTAACGTCAGATTGGTCAAGCTTAATATTTGGTGCATTGGTCTAGAAGCATAGTATGTAATGACTCAGTGTTACTACTGGACTTCAGAGATTGGACCTCAAAAGGTCTGTGATCAGATCACTGGATGAAATTGACTGATACAACTATTTCCCAGGCAAAAATTGGATAAGAAAATTCCTTCTCTCGTCTAAAAAATTGCTATTGCCGTATTTATTAAAGATGCTAAAATAGAAAATGTCTAAATTACTGGAAAGAACTCAAAACATTCAGGAAAATAATTTCAGTTTACATAGAGTGGTTCATTTATCTTTAACATAATTCTGTGAAAAACATACACACTTCAGAACCATTAAGTTAATCCATTGAAGGTCTGACTGTGTAAAAATACTTATCCCAAAAGAAGACCACATCATAGAGACTACATGTTTGATGAAAGAGCACATGAATAATGAACTCAGTACAGCTAACAGAAACAAGGAAAGAACAGAATTTATTTAGCTTTCAATTTTTCTTAATCCTGCAGAGGGATTCAGGAAGAATAAAGTCAGAACACATTTAAGAAACGAAATGAGGGTAAGGGGTCACATTAAGAGACCATCTTTGCCTCCTCATGTCTTTCTGGACACTAATTTATCCTTTCCATAATTAACCTTCCCTTCCATGTTTTACATCTCAGTTTCTGAACTTCATTAGTCTCTACCACTGTGGAACAGACATGACTTCATGATCTGTGTCTGTTGCTTGACCACAGTTCATTAAATAGGTTTTTTTTCATATCTGAAATGGATAAATCTTTCTCACTGCATGTTCAGAGGTCTGTAGTGTCTACATGATCTAGCTCTTTAGAGGTGAATCACTCAGGATAACTTCTGGTATTGAAGGATAAATTTTAGTCATCCTTATTATGTGGAAAAATCCAATTTTCTTGAGTTCAGTGGAATCGCACTGGTTTGGTTTTCCACCAAGCAAGCTATCTGAACAGAAAAAAAAAAAAAAGAAAAAAAAAAAAAAGAAAAAAAAAAAAGAAAAAAAAGAAAAAAAAAAAAAAGAGAGAACCACTCTTGCTCCTGCTACCTTCCTGTTGTAGAAAGAAGCCACAGGATTGCCACCTTCTGTGATCACTGTGATTAGATGATTTGAGGAAATGAAGCACTGTCAGGACCCATCCTCTGGCCCCAAGTCTGAATGCACTGTATCTTCCTTTAATTCATTTTGTATTGAAGATTTCTATCTTTTTAAATAGAACACTCTAACATTTATTGTGATACAACCTAGCTTGTTATTAAACAGATATTTTTGTGCATTCCTACTGATTATTATCAGTTTAAGTAAGAGAGATGGGCCAGTTTTTAAATGGTGATATCTGAATTTTTGAGGAAATGTGCCTTTCTTTCTTCCATGGTCTGAAATCAGGATTGAGTCTGTTGAAAACAATCAAAAATGGATTTTTGTTCTACAAAAAATTTCTTACCAGTTATACCAGCACAGTTATGCTGGTGTTATTAACGTAATCTAATTTATGATATTGTTACGATATTGCTGAATCCCTTACCCAGTGTCAGTAGTAAGGGTAGTAAGGTAATAGTACTTATTAAGGTAGTAGTAAGGTAATAATACTTAGTTTGTTAGTAGAGAAAGCAATCCCGCATCAAGTACTCCTGGTCAGAAAGTGTGCAAAATCTTGAAAACACCACTAGATGGAGATCTTTTCTCACGTTTTCCTCATTCGCTGACAACGGATGTGCTGAAATTTCTTACCGTATTTTCATTTTTGATAATTAAGAAAGGAAAATGACTTCAAGGAACTTTCATATCTAATCAAGAATCATGTTCTTGAAATGTTTGCACAGGACAATGAATGTAAGAATTAATGAAGGTTAGCATGTAGGTGTTTAGACTGAAAAGAATGAATAGATGTTGTATAAATAGGGAGAAAAGACTGAAGTATATCTATAGAATACCTACTTTTGTTTAACAAAATGGACTATTATTTATTTAGATTATGTTACACAGTGAAAATCAGTTTATAGCAATATTTCTTATCCACAAAGCAATTTTCGGCTCTAGAATATTTAAATGCATTCATCCCCAAGGAAATAACCCCAAGCAGTATATGGTGTGTACAGTCAGTGTTGAAGTGACAACATCTATTCTCTTTCTGCCCTCATCAGTATGCAGTATAATAGCAAGGACAGAGGCTGATTTAGAAACAGTTGAATAACTAAAACAAATAAGGAGATCCAGAAGACATTCCATTCACATTATGCTGGAGAAAAAATGGCCTCTGAAGAGCTGTAGAAACTTGTTAAAATGGGTTTCTTACATTGCATTTTCAGTCAAAACAATGTTTTTTAAAAATACCAATATGTTTACAAAACACAAGCTTAAAATTTCCTACTCATAATTTTTAATAAATGTATCATGATACAAATCCTGGTTTTCTGAATCAAATAATTTTCAAAAAATGTCATTACTTACTTTCAAAAATAGGTTATGATGTATATTTCTTTAAAATTATGTTTGTACTCAAGTCCTGAATAATTTTACTTCAACACACAACATTAATTTGTGCATCTGTGGGGAATAATTTTAATTATGATAGCTCTATTTAAAATGATTGCAATTAGAATTGTCATCCTGTGGTACCTTACAGTTGAGAGTTATATGGGCATAGGTGCAAAGTGTTTTTCTTGGCCTTTCTTGGATCCTGCTATAACTGCTGTTGCTCCTGTTACTTGCACAGCTCTTGGGAAATAAACAGTGATGACAGTCTCAAGCAGCCTGAAGAAGTCAGGGACAGGGCCCATTTCTAATAGCTCTAGATCTTCTGAATCCTACACTGCTTCCTGGCCCCAACAAAATTATTGTAGTTATCTGTACAGCTACTCAGCAAATCCAATCCCACTCAGAGGTTGACCATAACTGCATCACAAAGAGAATGTGGACAGACCAGGAACACACAAACACACACACGCAAATAAAATCACAGTGCAACTGATACAATAATGGGACTGTTTTCTTATGTTACTTTGCCGCCCCCCCCCCTCCAAATATTAGTGACCAAAAATTGTGGCTTTTAAGTTTGGGGAATAAGAACTCTCATATGACTGTCTCATATGACATTCTGTCATTCATTTAGTAGCTAGCCCAGCCTAAACCATGACAGATTAATGACATTTTACTCCCCCAAAGCTGTTTTTACCATTCATACTACAGACCATATCAAACTATAAGCAGTTGTTAATGTTTTAAAGTTTCTGGTTAGTAAACAGAAACAGATAATTCATGTCATACATATTAATGTCATATATTTGTACTTTTGTGTTAATAGGTAGGAAAACAGAGAACATGGTATTACCTCTGTGCAATTTTTTAACTGTTTCTTCTAAACCAGTTAACATAAATGTACATCCCAGACATCTCTGGCAGGACCTTTTAGTGCCAATAATGAGAAATAAGGGTGTGTATTTAACCCCAGTTGGAGAAATCATCTGCAAAATGTTGATGGCTCAGAAGAAAATTGGAAGCATAGACAGTGAATCTGTTAAGTACATACAGAAAAAGGCTTTTTTTTCATAGCAGAGGTAAAAAGAATGTAGCTAGTTGAAACCTACTTCCACTTATATTCAAAAGCTCAGAAACTAGTTACTGAAGGACTGTGGTTAAATTTACTCTTTTGGTATTTCCTCATTGTCATAGTGGTTTTATTTTCTTTATATATTCAATTATATTAAAAGCCCTGAAATAGAAAACAAAACCAAAACATGAACAAGAACTCCTATTTGCCCACTTGTAATCTCTTCGAATTCAGTTAAATACTAAGCTACTAAAAAGGTTTATTGGAATGTGTTGTCCTAAATCAAAGATTCCTGCTGAGTCAGAAGGTACACAGTTTATAAATCAGACCTTAAACATGGGTAAGCAAATCTGGGCAATATATAAAAACTCCAGAGTTAGCACATTTGAAACAGAAGCTTTAAAAGTAAACCTTTATAAATCAGCTCTCTAAATCAAAGAGAAAACAATGATTGTTCTTGTCTTATAGACGAGGGAAAGTTACTCCCCAAGCAACTCGTGCAGATAAAGGCTCTGTTTTTAATATAGTTTGATGTATTTATGTATGGAGAAACTACAGACCAAAGTTAAGCAAGAAACATAAAAACTCTAAGTACCAATCCAGAAACATTTTGACACCAAATAGTTTAACAGTTGGATAATTCAGAAGAATGTTTGAACAAATACAAGGTAGGGAATGACCACACAGCAAATGACAGTCAGCAAGGGGGCTTTCATCTGCTATAAATTATGTACAATTTAATTAGAGAAAAGTCATTAGGCCTAAAGTGAGCATTTCCTACCAGTTTATACAATGTGGCTTTTAGACGTTTATTAAGCTTTCAGCTTCAAGGACTACACATTCATCCCTTGTTGGGAAAGTTGTTTGTAAGTATTTATTTAAGTATACATTTGTGCTGTGAGTTAAGCTCTGACTTTGCAGAGTCTGGTATGGCTTTTATTTCATCACATTGCCCTGTGCTGGCAAATGAGGTGTTAGTGTTCAGATGGAAGACAAAGGAGAACCTTTTACACATAACTAGAACATTACCTTTTAAATATTTTTTTTCTCCAATTTTAATAATCTTTTTGAAACTTTCTGTTTGTCAAGGTCAGAAATCCCTCCTTAATATAGCCAGTCTTCCACTCATTATTAAAGTCAATATCTGATGAGGATATTTGTACAGTGAATAAGGAGGGACTATGACAAAATTATATAACTACTAACAGTAACAGGGAAAACCATATTATTTTAAAAACTCTAACCAGAGAAAATCCTTCAATATTTCTTTACCTTTTACAGAGAGGAGCAAGACAAAAATACTTCTTCTTTTAAATTTGAATTTCCCTTCTGGGATTGACTGTCATTCTAAGGGCTGCAGTACTTGTAACAAGTTCATGTATATACATATCTATGTGCATACATGTGTATATATATATTTATCTATAGCTGGCTACACCAGGCCATACATTAATAGACCAATCTGTTGAAACAACACAAACTTTTCAATTCTATTTATGTTATACATCAAACTTTATCTTCAGTGTGAATTATGACCTTTCTGCAATTTCCAGATGTAAATTCTTTCATTCAAAACTAGTGATGAACCAGGTCTAAGCTTTATTTCAGGCTGCATTTCCATCAAGGACCTGCCAAGGCTGCTGTGCTTGTCAGAGACCAGGCACATAATGGAGCCAGAGGAACCGTTTGAGACCAAAGGTCAAAGTACAGTCATTTGAGTGTATGAACTGCTGCATGAACTTCCAGAGAAGATTAATTGAATCTGGACTCTGACTGTCATTTGAAAAAAAACCCTGCAAACCCTTCCTTTTTGATAACAATTTTGCTATAACCAGTGCTACATGCACAGTATAAATCACATCTCGACAATACCTTTTTTTTTTTTAAATCCTATTCCAGCAGAGAATTCTATATCCTAGTAAGGGAGAAGAGCAAGTGTACAAGAAATCATTCATATGCTTTCTCTCACTCTGTTTTATATGGAAATTTCTGAGTAGAATGTAGACATCCATATACTAGAAACCTTTTTTTCTCTGCATGTGCAAGCGTGCATATAGGCACATATACAAAGATTTATAAGAGTCAGAATTTAAGCTGTGTATTTGAACTTTACATAGAATAAGTTGATATGTGGACGGCATTTGAAGGCATGTCAGAAAGTGAATGTATGTATTAAATCATTAAGTAGTTTGGTACAATAGATATGTACTTAAATATCCCTAAGCTGAAGCAGATGAAACACAGATTTTGGAATAAAGGTAAACTATGAAATATGAATGTACACTTTTAAAATGTAGCAACAGAGGTAGAGAATTTTATTTTTTTTTTGAGGAATCATTTTCAAACTCTGCTGAAGAAATGTATGTAGAAATGGTCAGCACTGGACTTCTGAATTGGGAGACAATTCTGTCATGGAACCACAGAATTATGCAATTATTTAGATTGGAAAAGAGTTCTAGACCCCTCACCAGCTTTGTTGCCCTTCTCTGGACATACTCCAGCACTTCAATCTCTTTCCTGTAGTGAGGTGCCCAAAACTGGACACAGTACTTGAGGTGGGGCCTCACTAGTGCCGAGTACAGGTGTAGGACTTCCCTAGTCCTACTCACCACACTATTTCTGATAAAGGCCAGGATGCTGTTGGCCTTCTTGACCACCTGGACAAACTGCTGGCTCATATTCAGCCAGCTGTCGACCAATGCCCCCAGGTTCTCTTCATCCAGGCAGATCTCCAACCACTCTGTCCCAAACCTGTATCACTACACAGGGTTGTTGTGAATCAAGTGCAGGACCTTCATGGCATACAGCTCACTGATCCTCTTTGGACAGCAGATAACAAAATTTTGACTGATTATTTCAAATTGTTGATTCATTCAACAGATCAGAAGATATTGAGCTATCCAGCTGATACTAAGATTGTGCCAAATCTCTTATATATGAAGGAAAAGACAGTTCTGAATAATAACAAAGTATTCCAGAGAGAGTGCTTTGGCACAAAGGTGTGACAGAAAACTAGCAAAATGAGATCAATGTTTTCCTTATCACAATCTCATCAGGAATTCTGTACGGAATTCCCATTTTAGTGAAATTGTGTGCACTTCTGGCTTGTTCCCTCAGTTGCAGCTGGGTTGTCTACATGGCTAATCTAAACAGGGCCAGCTCGTCCATTGGCATGCAATGGAACAAAACTATTAAATGATTCTTCCAGAATGCACATGATTTTGCTATTCCTATCATTCTTCCCTTTTTCCTAGCATTTGTTATATATTCACTGCTTTGCGTTGTTTCTTTGAGCCATGAGACACGTTTTTTCATGTGCTTAAAAAAGTATAGTGCAGTATCTTTCAGGTCTGACAAGATTTTGGACCCCTTCTTCATACAAATAATACTGATCAATTAATTGTTTGTGATACAAGAGTACTAGATTGTACATTAGCCTTTGATGTCCTCAACTGCTTTTGCAATTTCTCCTATGTAATATAATACCTATTTATTCTCACAGCGATATAAGAAACCTCGCTTTCTGTACTTGTTCTGAATAAATACAAAACCAGATAAATTTTAATCTTTGAGTAAAGAAACACTGATGACCCCCGAGTAATAGAAAGAAAACATTCTTTAAATCAGGACCTGAGCCTATGTCATTTAATGATTTATGGCAAAGGGAATTAATTTTTGGAAACTAGGAACCCCTCTACATTTTCTAAGTTTCTACTATCCCACTGGAACTCACCTATTAACGTTCCTGTTCCTCCAAGTTCTTTCATGCAGTCCCCAGAGAGAGTCTGAATGACTCTTCTCTCACCTAGGTCAAACTTTCCTCTCCAACTGTACCAGTTGGACTGTTATATTCCACAAAAAAAGGTAGTGGATGAACGGCGGGAAGATTAAATTAAGTTAAAGCAGTCAAAACAGAAAGTTCATATCATGCTAGTGAATAAAAGCTCTATGCACAGTTTCGAGAAGTGTACATGATAAGTCTGCAACATCTTTCTAATCAAAAAACTTTTTTGTGTTTTCTCTATTGTTAACAGGATATGAATTGTTCTCTGCAGATTTGGTCCAAGCCCTGGTCTTCCCTTTGAACATATGAGAAAGACTACCTTTTTACAAGACTTTGTATCTCCAAACTGATCTGTAAGACCCATACTTCTGGGGGAGCTGAAATACAAAGAAGTTTTTTGTCTAAAGCTGGTTTTGAACCTGACTTAGAAAAAAGTTAATCCCAGAATAAATTTGTCCGTATGAAAATGATTATGTTATTATGTCATATCATAATGGCCTCATTTCATATTGAGAGCCCTCAATATAAGGACATAGACCTGATGGAACAGGTCCAGAGAAGAGCCACAAAAATGATTAGGGGGTTGGAGCACCTCTGC